>LPNX010130718.1:233916-258126 GCA_001517045.1 Pseudotsuga menziesii
TAGAGTTCAATATTTTTTTTATCAATGTGAGTTGTATCTACAAGTTAACATTGAAAAATGAAGAATGCTTTGTATTTCATACTGCAGCAATACACAGTGATGAGGCTTAACAAAATGCCGCCAGGATATTTGAACATCGAGATGGGGAAGGTAGGTATCAAATTATTATGCCACTTATGATCCCATTGGTATAATTTAAACCCTTTTACTGTTAATCCTTCCACATTACTTACAATATGGAAAGGAAATTTCTGATATTTTCTGGCCAGTATGAATTTCACTAAAGAATTTGTTTTGGATATGAAATCGTCACAATACAAGCAAAGGGTTGTTGACCACAATCCGTGAGGATATATTGACAACTAGAAGGACCAGGTGAGGTGTTAGGGGTCGAGTGATTGAGGTAGGGGTTACTGGTAGGGGAGGTAGAGGGATGTGTGTTATAAAGAGAGAGAACCAGTACGGTGATCGAGATATTAGGGTATAGATGCAGGTGAGGGAGTTAGGGAAGGGGGAGTAGGGAAGGAGGTTGTGAGAGAGAAAGTGGGTGTGTTAAGGAGTTCGAGGAGGGAGAGAAAGGGGTCGTAAAGGGGGGTGAATTATACTTAAACATAATTGGGGGGTGAATTATACTTAAACATAACACACATGCATTTTGCTAAGAAAAAATGCATGTGCATTAGGATATAACATATTTTTTTAGTGTTAGACGTGTAATGTCTAGTAGTATTATGCAATATCCATGTAACCACCACCTTTAATTTTACAAAAAAAAAACATGTTTTAGAAGAACATAACACATACTCATTTTTAACTAATATAAACAACAATTTTGCATATTTTACCGTCACTTTAATTTAAGGTTAAAAAACAAACTATATTCAAATTAAGACATTGATCGGGAAGGAATGCAAAAAAAACTCTCAATTTTTATCATCGCATTTGAAATTCTCCATCATTTTTTTATAACAATTGAGGAGCACATTGGAATCATTGAGTAATGTTGAATAATATCCAATATAAGAGGACCATAGTCTATCTCCAATTGAAGAGCACCAAATACGAATTGAATAGCATCATATCAAATTGAAGACTCAAATAGGCGATATCCACCTTTCACTCGAGGATAATCTTGAATTAATTGAACAATGTTGAAGAATATCCAATAGAAGAGGATCATATACCATATCCAATTGAAGAGCACCATATACCAATTAAAGAGAACCATCTCCAATTGAAGAGCCCCACATCGAATTGAAGACTCTGATAGTCAATATCCATCATTCACTTGACGAACACCTTGAAGTCATAGAACAATGTTGAAGAATATCCAATAGAAGAGGACCATAAACCAATACATATTAAAGAGATCCATATACCAATTGAAGATATTGAATTGAATACACCATATCCAAATTCGTTGAGGAGTACCAAAGACATTCGGTAAGGTTAAATAATATCCAATAGAAGAGAACCATATACTATTTTCAATTGAAGAGAACCATAGACAATCTTCACCATCTTCACCGTCCATTTTATTTTGAGTTGTGATGATAAGAAATATGCACAGGCGAGCAAGAAAATCAGTAAGGAAGAATAAACATTAATAAAATCATTGAAGACAATAGAGAGAAGAAAAATTTAGATATGATCAACTAGAGGCATTTTATGGACACTCAAATGACTCCAATTATAGATGATGGAATGGGTATTCCTACCAATCCATGACAAGAAAAATGAAATAATTCACTAGAGGTTCCCTCAATTTCCACTACATTTGAGGAATAAGAACCCCATGGAAGCTATCAATAAGTAAACCGTATGTTCTCATCACGAAAAGTTTTGATTCCCACATCAAGGCCACATCAAAGAATTATCTATTTCGTCTTTAGTGGTTACACAATTAATGAAGTAAGAGAGGAATTTCATGCATAACGTATGCTCGAAGAAGGTAATGTTATTGAGAGTGTCCAAGAGGATGTCTAATTTCCACCATCTAGTTTCCAATAAGAGAGAGAATGGCATGAAGCTCTTTTTGAAACTCTAAACGGACCAGGTGATGTGGTACATGGTGCAGTCCCAACCTCCCAACCTCCAGTAGAAATTTCACACCAAAGAAATCTGAAACGTATACTGATTAATGATAGTATCATTGATTTGCTGGAAGGTATGCTATCTAAGTGTAGTAATGAATATAAAACTCAACTGATACTTTTTAAATATTTTAATTATAAATGTGATTGATATCAATGTAGATTACATTTATCATCTTTAAAATCTATCTATATGACTGTTGTTAGGAGAAAGTTAAGGATACATATTATAAACAATTTTGAACCAAGTTCTCATATTGTTAAAATATTAGTAGATTCATTTAACACAATTGGTAAGAAATTTTTTTCGAATGATCACAATCCATCTCGTCAAGTTTTGTCACAATAAATCATAAACAAGAACACTAGAGTCCTTCATTTTCTTAATCATGCATCCAGACTTGTTAATTTGAATGTAAAAACACTCGCTAGGTATTATATTAGAAGAGAACATATTGAACCTGGTTAGATATATTTTTGGTCCTTCATTGGTAGGTTTCCACAATCTGACATGAATTTAATAAATGCAGCAAAGGGATTAGTTCATAATTTTTGGCTTGATTAGACCAGGCCTTCTTCAAGCTAGAAGGCTGTACTAAAAATTTATAAGGGGTTCAAATGATCATGAAACTCACATTAAACACCCTGTAGAAATAATAAAAACAAAACCACACAAGAAATTCAATAATGAGCACATCGAATTGAACTTGGGACAAAAGTATTTTGAGAAATGCAAGCCTTGGTATGTTAGAATAAATAACTTTATAACACTTGTTTTTGTAGATATCATATACAATATGAATATTAGAATGATACATTTTCAAACATTCATCATGTGTTGTATACTAACCAAATGCATGATTGCTCCATGACGATACCACCATATTCTCAAGAAAATTCATCCATAGAATCATATGTGATAGGTCAGAGGGGAAATATTACTATGTAAAAGCTTGTATAGATGGGAGATACTCCAAAAGTGGTTGCATGGCGTTATTAGAAAAGTGAAATTATGAAAGTGGAGGTAATGAATTTGGGAATATTGATATAGAAATGAAAGTATTCAAATACATCAACTTGAGATAGGACCTCGAAAAGAAATAAAAAAGACACAATTGGTGACATCTGAGGTCAATATCTAACTCTAAATGTTAATTTCAATTATTTTCCAATCCTAATGTACAAACATAACTTATCTCAAGATAATTTTGTGTCTCTAGGTATAGGTCAACCAATTCATCAAATAATTCATAAAAAAGACACAACAATATGTCTAGCATGTACACAAGTCTAGATGTTACGATTAAATGTTTAAACTTTTATGAGATACATTTACCCATGTCCAATTTTACTTTCAGTAGTTGATTTTATAAAGAAATGTTCACTATATCCTAAAAATGAGATTCAAAGTTAGTATTACAATTATGGGTAGGTTTCCTTGATGGTCCATATCACGTACATTCATGGCCCAAACAATAGCGAATACAATCAAGAAATTATGAAGGAATATCACTTATACATGAGTGATGATAGGTGCAATGGTTTCCATTGAGTATGTCATTGCTTCCTTATTTTAAATGAGAAATTGAAATGGAGGAACATATATATATGGATTGAAACTATTTTTGGTCAGATGGATGTGATTTTTGATTAAAAAATCCGCGCATATTTTAATGGTTGTCTTGATTGCAAAAAAATTACAGGGTGCCACATACATGGAACTATTTTGAGACTCAGAACGGTAAAGGAGAGGATGATGGAGATATATCTTGTGTCAAAATAACCATACATATAGAAGAATCAAAATTATATACTAAGCCTTGTATTAAATATGTCCAATATATAGTCAGGTGGTGCATGTCAGTAATGGGAGATAAATTAGATGTGATAGTAGAATCCACAAGAAAAAGACATGTGCAGATACGTTTTAAAGAGATGGTCGATGTAGATTGTTCACATGCATGGAAATGTATGAGCATGACTAGGACTCATGGCTTCCATTTGATTTGAAGCTCCGACAACCCTGTATTTGAAATATGGACCAGAAAACTTGCTTGCTACCCCCCCCTCCCATATAGATATGGTGAATGGGATGGGTGTGAGTCAACGGATTTGGTTCACGTATGGGATCACATATCACGTCCACTTAATCAACATGCAATTGTTGAGCTAAATCCATTGGAGGCACATTAATCCTCTATTTCTCCAGATCTTGATGGCGTCTTAGATCTTTTATAACTTGGTATGATTTGCAATTTCTTGACATATTTACATGATATTTAGTTAAACATTAATGACCTTGTATTGAATATTAAATGTTAATTGCATACCTATTGGAATATTTTGTTGGGTGCATATACACATTTTTTTCCTGAAATATAGTGAAAGGGGCGGGGACTATTGGTTGGCACGTTATATGGAGGGAAATAAAATAGTCAATATGTTTATGATCAATGATGAAAAAATCCACTTCCCAATCATGTCCATGGTTGTTAAAGGTAAATACTTGACATGGGACCACAATGCAATAAACAAGGGCGGATATGTTTTCACATAATATAGAATGGGTGAAAGTGTGTATCAGTTTACCAACCTAATCATCGGTACAAAACTCCAATTATGAACGATGCCAAAAAAAATTCCTTGAAGTTATGAAATTTCATACTATATTCAAAGCATCAGAAATAAATGGAGACCATCAGAACTAGAGATGATCCAAAGGAATCAGTTGTATAATATAGGTATTTCGACACGATGATGTATGTCAAAAAATGATTATGAGATTTGATGGGACTTGTATAAAATATTTTTCAAATGATATATATAGTTTAACAATGGAAGGTTTCATTTATATGTTGTTTATGAATATTCCAAACTTCATTTTTATGCTCTATTCATGTAGAGTAAGTTTGTGTGTATTCAATTATAATCATAATAATCGAACAGGAACAAGCTTAATCATGGATTCATTGTCTTTTCTTTTTTCTCTCATCCAAGCACACCATAAGGTCCTCATCCATTTTCATCATCATGGTTCACCGTCCATATGATTATTGTCACTATAACCATGATGTATATTGAATTGTGCTACTCCCACATCTTCCCATGCAAAATATCATTTGTTTCTATGTTGGTTCAACTTTTTATATTCATAAACAACTTGATAAATTTTAGAAACTTCGTCATGATTTGTTGTCTTTGTTTTTTCGCTCATCCAAGTGCACCATAATATCATCATCCATAATCAACATGATTCATCACCATCCTTATGCTCATTGTCACCATCACCATCATGCTTCATCAACACCATGGATGTCACATTGTGCCACTCCCACTACTTGACATGCAAAATATTATTATTTTTTATGTTGGTCAAATTTTCATAATCATAAATAACTTCATAAATTTAAAATGCTTTGTCATGTATTTTTTTTTGTTTTATTCTCTCATCCAAGTATACCATAATATACTCCTCCATCATCATCATCTATATTCACCTTTTACATGCTCATTTTTACCATCACTATCATATTTTATCATCACCATGCATCTCACATTGTGCCACTCCCAGTGATGTCCATGAAAAATATCGCGTGTTTCTATGTTGGATCAACTTTTCATATTCATAAAAAACTTGATAAATTGCACAAGCTTGATTGTGGCTTTGCTTTCATTCCTTTTTATCTCATCCAAGTAAACCATAATATATTCATCCATCATCATCATCATGGTTCACCATCCCATGATTATTGTCACCATCAGCATCATTCTTCATGAACACCATGCATCTAACATTATGCCACCCCACTTATTGTGATACAAAAAATCGTTTGTTTCTATGTTGGTTCAAATTTTCTTATTCATAAAGAACTTGATAAATTGCACAAGCTTCATCATGGATTCATGGTATTAGTACTCTCATCCGAGTACACCAGAAGATCCTCATCCATTTTCATCAACATGCTTCACCATCCTCATGCTCGTTGTCCCCATCAACATAATGCTTCAAAAACACAATGCATCTCATATTGTGCCACTCCCACTTCTTTTCATACAAAATACCATTTGTTTCTATGTTGATTCAACATTTCATATTCATAAAATCCTTGATAAATTGCACAATCTTCATCATGGATTTGTTGTCCTTTTTTTTCTCTCATCCAAGTAGACCATAAGATCATCATATGATTCAACATCCCCTTTCTGATTGTCACTATCACCATCATGCTTCATCAACACCATGATTCTCACAGTGTGCCACTCCCATTGCTCTTGATACAAAATATTATTTGTTTCTATGTTGGTTCAACTTATCATATTCATAAAGAACTTGTGAAATTTCACAATCTTTGTCATGTATTCATTTCCTTTGTTTTTTTCTCTCATCTAAGTACACATCATCCACATCCATCATCATCGTTATGATTCACCATCCCCATGCTTACTGCCACCATCACCATTATGCTTCATAAACACTATGCATCTCACATTGTGCCACTCTCACTTCTTGGCAATCAAATTATCATTTGTTTCTATGTTGGTTGAAATTTTCATATTAATACACAACTTGATAAATTGCACAAAATTTGTCATAGATTCGTTGTCTTTGTTTTTTGAAAACTACTGTAATATAACCTATTTTATACTTACCTAAACCATTGAGATATCCTTACCTTTCTCAAGCCAATGAACCTACTTAAATCAACCATATCCTCCAAAATAAATCTCTCCAATATCTACCCTACCCTACCAAACCTACCCAAATCTATCATATCTATTTTATCTAGCCAATATAACCTAAAATACCCCAACCTCACCTACTAAACCCTAGCTTGTATTTTAAATCTTATTTCGGAGTGTAAACCTAATGTATCCCTAGAAACCTAATTTATAAACCTAGAAACCAAATATACAAACTCATAAACCTAATGTAGCCCTAGAAAACCTAGAAATGTAATCTAGCCCTAGAAAGACTAATCTAACCCTAGAAATGTAGAATCCTAGAAACTTTATCTAGTCGTATAAACTTAATCTAGCCCTAGAAACCCTACATGTCTTGTTCAATCTAGAATTGTTGATGGGTAACTATCTGTCTTTCCCATCATCATTGTTATTTTTATTGGAATTAGCATCATCCTCTTCATCATCACCATCCACATAATCATCATCATTGGGATCCTCATCCTCATCCTGGTTGTTATTAGCACTGACATCCTTTTTCGACACGGGTTCCTTTTATTTGGTTGAATTCAATTCTTGCATTAGGGGGTCCAATTCCATGAAACCTGGCACGAAATCATGTAGTTTGCATGGCCAACTTTTCCATTCCTAGACACACATGACCAAACTTATGGAACTCAATTCAAATTCCCAGTGGTGACTTCAATCCTTGAGACTAATTTGACACGAGTTTGTGAATAGATACAGGGGGCACTTGCAAATGGACATAGATAAAAATATGTACATCACATCATGAAACTGTATATTTTGTTGGATTCATGTAATTGGATTATAAGAAATTATACCAAGTATTGCAAGTCCCATGGATGGATGAACCTTTTACCTGGATGGACACGACACTAGTTTCTTTCTCAGTGGAACACATGGAAATTCTTCCATTGGGGGGTCAAAATCCGAATAGAGCAGCATAAATAGGTTTCGTCATTTCCCACTACCGTGTTAGATATTGTGGGAATGTTCACAATTTTGACACTTTTTTGGTATATTTCAATTCAGAATTGATCCCCTAGATGAAACTCAACATCTTGAATCCATCAGAATCAATGATTTCATTATCCAAGTTACAATTTGTGTTCTATGGCAAATTTCAAATCTCTCCCCTAGGGCCATTCACGGACAATTTGTGAATTTTATTTTAGGGAATGAAATATAAACCAAGTAGGATAGCTGGGTTCTATCAGCTCCCATATATGTATTTTCTCGTTGTGTATGTGGTCACACTACCCACGGTGACTCGAGTGTTTTAAATTCAAAATTGTACTCCTTGTGAAAAAATGGCATGGGACAGTAACAAAAGGATGTACACTTTCTCACCATCCTACTATCCCTTGTATCCATTTATGGTGCCTCTCTCCTTTGGGTCGATGGACCAAAGATCATCTTATTTGACAATTTATGAAACTAGGGTTTCCCTTAGTAAGAGACATTGCATTTTTTTCACAAAGGGTTCAATTTGTGAAATACCTCATCTGTGAAATAATGGCTAGATTTCCCATGTCAACCTTTCCCAAACACACTTGCAATATCTCATGGAACTCAAATCTGTTAGCCGGTTCAAATTCTATGCCACTAATAGATATTCACCATGTTTTCCTGAAATCCTCTAGGAGGTGAGCTAAAACTGGCCATAAAATTATGACCATGGATTGGATCGATGAGCCGGATTGGATCGATGAGACATTGAATACGTTGGAATCATTACATTGTAATAATGATAGGGATTCCTCTCACCTATGATTCTGTGGACCATAGAGTTTCTTTTTTGACAATTTATGAATCTAGGGTTTCCCTTAACATGAGAGATCACAGTTTTGCATTGAGGGGTTAACTTGGGTGTTGGAGCTACTCATCATATGGCCATCATGGATATCATGAAAACCTATCAAAGGATATGACTAGTTGTGGGGCACTCATGGATATATTTAGTACAATATACCTTTAATTTTATAAAATCAACTCAAATTTTGAGCTGGTAAATAATTTACAACTTTAAATGATGGAATTATAATAACCTTGTCTCTTTCAATTTTTTATTTTTCAGAAATGTGATTTTGTGATGATAGGATTGGGACTTTGCTTATCTTTTGTTTTGGGATCATTTCTATTTGTTTTTTGTTTCCATCATTTCATGTCTTTCCTTCATAATTGTTTTGGTCAATTATTTGTGGATTTGATGCAAGCTAACTCAAAATAATTTGATGCAGCAAAATAAACAAAATTGACATAATTTTTCCATGTGTTGTTGAGGTTGCTAACCTAAAAATAATAGGGGGACAAAATCAAAACCGAAAATCGAAAATAAGTGTAGTGATATGAACACATATGCGGATAAGGTAAGTATGCAATAAAGAACATTGTAAATTGGAACAATTTGTCTTCAAAACTTATGTACTTTTATTAAATATCTATGACAATTTTTTCATAAAATACATGCACTAGGTTTTGCAACATTGAGATGAAACAACATGTCCAAAAGTGTTAGATCCAAATTTGTAAATTTATGATAGAATCATTCAATTGGGGTTTCATAAATCTAGAAAAACCATATACCATAGCTCAAGAAATGCACAATACAAATTTGATTAGTATATTTTATGATCTAAATCATTTGCAAACTATCTATATATGGATTAAGATTACCATAGTTTTCTCTCTTGTTTTATAACTTCCAATGCTATGATATGACCTACTTAGCTTTTTAAAAACATTTCTTCTTCACAAGTTATCATAGTATAGAGGTAGAACATTAGGGTGGGCCAATATATTAAAGTAGATTTATTAAGATTTATTAGGGTGGGCCAACTTCTATCAACTTATATTAATGAAGATTTATTTTATTGAACAAAATTAAAGATAAATTTATCTTGGACTTCTCTCATGTCACATACTCGCTTCATGTTCTCTTTCACAAACTTGTTAATAAGATTACATTCCAATAGTATTTAGTGCAACAACAAATATAGACCAATTTTCCTTGTATATGAACTCATATTTTTCTTCTACAACACAAAATCCTATTGCATATTAGTATTTTTAGTCCTTCATATTCCATTAATAATTACTCAACATTATATAACTGGCATCTCCATGTAATCATCCAAGTTCTTAAACAATGAGAACTAATCATATAGAAACATAATTTCCACAAATATATGATCATGTTGAATACTTTTATGGAGAAGTAAAGAGGAAATATGAAAAAAAATTATATGGAGCAAGTCATAATTCAATATTGCAAGTTTATAATAAAAGCATGACAAAGTAGATGGCCCTTAAATGGTCTGTTAATTTTCATGTATCAAAAGATACAGTGATGTTACACATGTATCCCAAAGTACATCTACCCTATACTACACATCAAAACTCGATCGTCCTCTTGTTTTTTCCTAAATTTGATGCATCGTTCCTTTGTCTTGGACTAGTGTGCATCTCTGGAGTCTGCAAATCAAAGATAAAATTTCTTGCTCAACTAATTGCATAGAATACATTAGCACTGACAAAATAAAATAAAAAAATTATGGCTCAGTTACTTATAACAAGAACTCACTCAATCCATTTGAGGTAATAATTCTTGTGGTGTCCTCATCGAAATCCTTTATGCAATTGCGCTTTGCAAATAAAATATCATATATCCATTATTTCAACAATTATAAACATGTCCATGTAAAAGTATTAAAAAACTTTGTAAAGAATGCACATCTCATCGAAAATATAGATTTTGGGATAGGAGATTGGGTTTCTTGTGTATCAAGCAGAGACATAGGTTCAACATCATTCTTGTTCGCATACAAAACTAGAATGGAGGGGCCAGTCACTGCTTCTGCTAATGAATACATTCACCAAATGTTGAAACAGTTTGAAATACATGAATACACAATATAAAGTGAATCAAATATGTACACATTGAACTATATACCTATGGATGACTTCTTCGCATCAATGATGTAACAATAATTGTTGCATCGATAACCCCACTGAGGTCTGGCGTGGAGGACTGTCTAGCATGAAGCTATAAACATGCAAAATAAAAATTAATAAAAACAAGTTCTGCATGAAATTGAAATCTAGTAAACAATTAATATCATTAGAGTCTATATATTACCATGGAATTAGTAGGTCCATGATCACGAAAATGTGACCTATTTTTCAAAGAAGGTTGTATGATAAAGACACAACCCTTGGCATTATTTGGATTCCTCAGAGAAGAAAATAAAGGTAGTGCTGCTTGTATTTTGATTGATTCGTATAGTTACAGAGTGTTTTCATAGGTATACATGCACATATTAATCCATGAAATAACATGTATTAAAAAACTAACATATTGAAATAGTTACCTTAGTCTGAGTTATGTCTCCAACATGAGGGGATTCACTTTTGCTAAATTCTTTCCTCTCTATAGAGGCATCTATCATCTGCAAGTTTAAAAAGTCACCAAGTGCTGATGATACCACACAAGCATGAACCGATGAAGTAACATGTATTAACAAACTAACATACATTTGAAATAGTTACCTAGAAGTGTCAATGATATCTCCACCAAGGGGGATTCACTAGAGCCAAATTACTTCCCCTTTACTGAGGCATCTGACATCTATATTTTAAAATTTTTAAGTGTTATCAATCTATACATGTGTACAATAAGGAAAAACAAGTTTGAACATGATTACTTTTAAAAGTATATACTTACCTCACTAAAAAACCTAGTAAGGTTAACATATGGGATATCACTAGACTCAATGTTTTAGTCAATATGTAGAGGATCTATTCACTCCAAGTTTGAAAATTATAAATATTATATTGTCTACCATTAATGATATAACAAGTATTAATGAAATAACTTGTATTAACAAATTGATGTATTGAAATAGTTGCATCTATGTGAGTTGTTTCTAGCAAAAATATGGCAACACCTAGCACAAAGAAAACTTGTAGATTTTAGTAGATTGGTGTCTTCACTATTGATGCCAATTCTTTCCCCACTATAGTGTGATCTAGCATATGCAAGTTTAAAAAATTTAAAAATCAACAATCTATGTATGTGTATTGTAAAGGAAAAATAGTTCGAAAAATATTGAATTATTAACCATATACGTACCTCCCTAAATAACCTGAAAATGGTCACGTCCCCATCCAAATAAAACTACTAGTAATCAATGCTACTAGTTCCCTAGGTTGGGGTGGAGGGATTAAATTTTGCAATAAGGGAGATATGAGACCCAAGAGGACCTTAGTATGCCATATACACCTTAAATTGGGTCATATAAATAATAAAAGTGGAGAAAATAAAGTGGCATTACTTCATGCACTTCAACAAATTTGACTTTTAGGGGTGGTTGTCTCCTGCCTCCAACAGTCACTTTTGGGGGCGTTTTTGGATTTGAAGGCGTTCTTTACAACACTATCCCTAAAAGAACCGATGCTAAAAATTTTTACTTTTAGGAGAGGTTTTGAACCCCACTCCAAAAACGCCCCTAAAAGTGAATTTTAGGGGTAGTTCTAAACCCCCCCAAAAAGTGAATTTTGGGAGCAGTTCTAAACCCTTCCCCAAAAGTGACTTTTGGGGCTAGTTCTAAACACTCGCCCCCATAAAAAAAAGTGAATTTTGGGGGAGGTTATAAACCTCCCCAAAAATACTTTTGGGGGTGGTTCTAAACCCTGCCCCTAAAATGACTTTTGGGGGCGGTTCTACCCCACCCCAAAAGTAAATATTGGAATTTTAGGGAGGGTTCCAAACCCCACCCCTCAAAAAAAAAAAATTCAATTTTGTACTTTTGGGGGCAGTTCTAACCCCCCCCCCCCCAAAAAAAAAGTCACTTTTGGACTTTTGGGGGCATTTCTAACCCCCTCCCCCACAAAAAAAAGTCAATTTTAGAATTTTGTGGAATTTCTAACCCCCTGCTGCCCCCCTCCCCGCCCCCCAAGGAAAAGTCACTTTTGGACTTTTAGGGGTGGTTCTAAACAACTCCCCCTCCTGCAAAAGTCACTTTTGGAATTTTGGGGGCGGTTCTAATCCACCCCCCCCTTGCCCCCCCAAAACTGACTTCTAAGGGTAGTTATAAACCCCCCTCATAGGTACCTATGGGGGAAGTTCAAACCCCTCTTAAAACTCTTTATTACAAAACTTTGGGGTGGTTTTAAACCCCCCTTGTAGGTAGCTATGGACGCGGTTCCAAACCCCCCCTAAAAATCTTTACAAACATTTGGGGGTGATTATAAACCCCCCTCGTAGGTTCCTATAGAGGTGGTTCAAAATGCCCCCTAAAACTCTTTACAAACTTTTGGGGTAGGTTATAAACCCTCCTTGTAGGTACCTACGGAGGCGGTTCAAAAACCCCCAAAAATATTTACAAAACTTTGGGGGCGGTTATGAACCACCCCTATATAAACTTATAGGGGGGGGTTTGAACCCCCCTCATATAAACTTACATGGGCGGGTTTGAACCCCCCTCATTTAAGCTTACAGGGGGGGTTTTGAACGCCCCTCGTTGTAACATACAAGGGCAATTTTGAACCCCCCTCGTAGTGACATATGAAGTCAGTTTAGAACCCCCATCATAGCCATGATAAATCATAATAAAATATATTTATTTAAAACATAAGTATGAAATATCATTATGGAACAAATGAATCGAACCTTCAACCTCCTGCTTGTAAAGAAGGGGCTCTACCATTGATTTAGAGCCCTTAAGAATTGGGGAAAGGGGTAATATTAACACCAACATTGCATCATTTGTATTTCTAAGAAAAGACTAATAATGCCAACATTGTTTTTGACTCGAGAGACCTAAGAAAGTAGTCTAAATGGCTATGAACTTATTTAGATATATGCTAACCACTTCAAATTGTATGGCTCTGACATTCCTTATATATACACTAAGCACTTCAAATCCTATGATGTAATCAAGATAATCTAGATGTGTGCTTGGAAAATCACAATTAGTTTCTGAAACATATTAATATGCATACAATTGACCTCAAGTTGGAAGTCAAAAATAATAATATTATGCCACCCACACAGACAATTAGTTTGCTTGATTATGATCATGCCACTGTGCAACACACAAAATAACAACAAATAAATGTGTTTTGGAGCTCTATAGATTTGTTGAATCTATAGAATTAATATCGATTTAACTTTTAAATAGATATTCCAATAATTTGAAAATTATTAAACACTAAATTCAAAGACATTAAGTTACTAAACAATAAAATAAGATTGCTTAAAAATAGATAGTAAAAAAAACTCAATCAAGGAGTTTCGGAGTTTCGTGAGAGACATCTAGGAGTTTCAAAGTTTCATTAGGGACGTCAATAAGACCCCTCCATGTTTTCCAATAAAGATACGAGGTTCATAGGAGGGGAAAAAATTTATTCCTTCCTTTCTCTGAGATTCACCGAAATATAATCACATAAACATTTCTCCCACCGTTCCTCTTTCCTGGGGATGTAGGAAACATGGGAAATATGTTCCCAACCATTGGGGACATCTTCCCATGGAGCAATGTTAATATCTTAAGCATTTAGTCACAACTCACTAATGCTCTGAGAGAATCGAACTAAATTAGTTAAAAAAGGGCATGCTCCCAAAGAATTTATGTTAAGGTCATGCATGATTAGTTACTTGGATGTGAGGTTTTATTAGAATAGTCTTAGAAAATCTAGCAAACTGCATCCACTGCATGGATTTCCTACCACATGAATCAGATAATTAAATGTTGACAACATATGAACTATCATCATGAACATTAAGATAAGGAAGAAACCCAATTAGAAGAATTGCATGTACCTGTGGGGTCTAGACATTGATTGCATGGATCAAGATATTATAATGTCAAAATGGGGTTTTGATGATTGTAACACAATGGCCAAAACATCATAGTGGATATTATGTAGTATATATTTTTTTATCATTTCTAGCATTTATATTGAATTCAATAGAAACATACTTGCACACCTTCCAATCATGCACCCATCCAGCAGACACTAAGATGTCAATGGTGATCCAATTTATTATAAGGTGGTCAAATTGTAGATTCACTGCATTGAACATTATGAAATTGGACCCATTATTTTAGAAAGAGTATTCACCAAAGTAATTGCAATAAATGAATCACTCCATGAAAATAGAAAAATCTAATATGAGCTCCATGTGACTTTATCAAATGTATCATAAATCAAAGATTTAATATTTTGGAACATAATTTGCAGTGAAAATATGCCTTCTCTGACTCATGATAGCAAGAATATTTTACATCTCGAGAATCTACAATAGAAGAATACCATGGAGTGCTTTCTATTTTCTATAAAATAATAATCTAAATACCCATTAGCTACAAAGTACACATAGCCCAAGAAGTTATCCCATCCAGTTCTTAGTGGTCACCAATGTATGTTATTTGGAAATTGGCTAGTCCCATGCAAGCAGGTGCCCAGTTTCAATCCCCTTGGTTGAGGATTACTAGTCTATGCCTATAGTCTTACTATGTATTCCATTCTTAAAAGTGGGAAAACATCCCTTCGGTTCCCTGCGAGGATTTCCTTTGAGAAAAAAAAGTTACAAATTACAGTAAATGTTTTAAATGATACAACTATATCATAACCAACATAGATCCATCTTAACTTCATATCTATTAGGCACCGAGAGGGATCCAAAAACTAAAATGAAAATATCTCTTTGGTTAAAATATCTAAAGCTAAGATGGATCTATGTTGGTGTTCTTACACACACATGTCATATTCCTTCGAATAAAAATTGATTTAAATTCATCTTATTTCAATATTTGATATGTCAAAATCTCTTATTAATGATCTTCATTAATTTGGAATATTATTTCTGAAATAGGTAGCAATTCCTAATGGATATAATGCATCGTCTCAAGATTGGAAATCACTAGAAGCATTGAACCTTCAAGGTTAAAATGTAGAGGACATAAAGGATTATGAGAAAATCGAACCATGGGAGAATCTAGGAGTATTAGTGAAGCTCACAAATAAAATTTTGTGCAAAACTGGTAAAACCCCATCAATTGAAAGACAAATTACACACACAAAGTGAACTGGAACAAGATAATTTTGTACTGTCTAACCATGAAACTTGTTATTATCAGTTATATATTACAACATAGGAGTTTCATGAGGCTTTGGAAGCCAATTGTGAGCATGTAATTCAAAATTTCCAAAATGGCATCAAACCCCCCTAGGTGGGCCAATCATATCCCAAATCACCCCAAACAGCCACAAATTGCTGAGTGGACATGGATGATGTGATTTGGGTCAATTATTGCACCTTGGAAAGTGTAGGAGTGGAAATATGGGTGGTTTAGAGTCTCAATGAAACATTTAATGCACCAAATCAAGCCAAAATTGGCCAAAATCCCACTCTAGCACTCCAAGTAAACTTGCCTGTCCACATTTAATGAATGGGATCCCATCAACAATACCAGGGTCACACATGTGGCTGGTTTACTGAGCTGGAATTCTCATGTGGGTGTGAAATCCTCAATATGACTTGGAATTTGTCCAACTAAGCACCCCTAGTCCACCAGATAGTGTATTAAAGCTTGAAAAGCAATAAAATTGACTAAGTAGTGTAATTAGGTGCTAATGAGTGGATTACTGTTCTAAAACCCTCCCTTAATCCAAAAAATAAGTACAACTCACAAAATTATGGAGGCCTTGGCAACAATGGCTCAAGTCACCTCAAATACATAATTTAGAAATTACAATTTTATTTGTCCATGTGAACCGAGGAAAAGAAGGAAAGCCTCATGGGAAAAAACCTTCCCAAAATAATGGACATGGGGATGGACCTGCAATAAATAATATAAAATTACCATCATTCACTCACCCCAAGCAAATATATCAGGTAAGTGAAGGTCTTCTCAGTGAAAGCCTTCGTAAAAACATCAGCAGTTTGCTCAGTGGATCGGAAATACTACAGTGAGATCACCTTGTCATGCACTAAGCCCCGAATGTAATGCATGTGTATCTCAATGTGTTTTGTTCTTTGTCTCTGAACTAGATCATTAGATATTTTGATGGAACTTTAATTTTCCACCCAAATGTTGGTTGGAGAGTTAATTGTGACACCAAGTTCACAGAGAATTCCCTGCAACCAAAAATTGCTTTAGCAATCCTAGGTCTGTCATGGCAAATTCACTGTGCAAAGATGAATTTATTAGGCCAATTAAATTGGTGTAGCTAATTGTAATGAGGAGATCATAAACATAAACAACAATGACCTGAAAAATACCATCATGTTGCTGCATATACACTTTAGGATCTGATTTTCATCTTGTGAAACCAATAGAGAGCAAAAAAGCATCCATTTTAGCATACCAAGCCCTGGGGGCTTGTTTGAGTCTATAAAAATATTTATTCAACCTACATACCCATGAAGGATCATCTTGGAAACCTTTAGGATGCTGCATATATATTTCTTCCTGTAGCTCACCATGTAAGAAAGAACTCTTAACATCCATGTGCTAAACTTCTCAACCTTTGCTAGCTGTCAGCGCTAGAACTAGTCTAATTGAGTCCACCTTTGCAATTGGTTCAAAGGTATCTATGTAATCAGCACCATGGACCTCATAATAACCCTTAGCAACTAATATTTCCTTATGTTTCATATCAGAGCCATCAACAAAATTTTTGGTTCGGAAAACCCATTTATATTGAACAACTTTCCTCTTGGGAGGAAGGGGAACCGATTCCCATGTATTGTTCTCTTCGAGGGATTGGAATTCTTCTTCCATTGCTGATATCCATATTGGGTAATTACAATCTTGCTGATATGTCATATTATTAGTCCCAACTAGAATATAACAGTGCTTATCAAGACAACTATCACTTGCAAAGGAAGCTCTTCTAGTTTGTGATCTAGTCATCCTAGGCTCATTGGGATTTCCTACCAATTCCCCAACTACTTGTACAATTATTTCAGCCCACTTGGGCCTAGACAGTGAGTCATATTCAGAAATGTCATCTTCAGAAACATTTTTATCAGAAATATTAGAAAAAACAGAGCATTTATCATCACTTGCATCTTTGAATGGTTTAGGAGAGGAGCATTCCCTCGGAGCAAGCTCGAAATCAAGAATTGGCTCTTCTTCAAATTTCACACTTATTTCAACAAATGTCTTGCAAGTGGAGGTTCCAAATATCTTGTAACCTTTAGTTTCTTCACCATACCCAACCATGATGCACTCCTTGCTTTGTGGTTTCAAGGCTTTCCTCTTTTCAAAGGGAATTCTAGCCCATGCTCTATTCCTGAAAATTCTGAAATTTGAGACATTTGGATTTTGACCAATCCATGCCTCGTGAGGTGTCATTACTTTTAATAATTTGTGAAAGGATCTGTGTTATATGTGAGCATCACAACTAATGGCTTCAGCCCATAGCTTGGGACTTAGATCCCTTGCTTTATCATGCAAGTCACCATCTCCTTGAGTTACCTATTCTTCCTCTCAGCCACACCATTTTGTTGTGGTGTGTAGGGAGTTGAGTGTTGCATTTGGATGCCACTCTCTTCACAAAATTTCAGTAGGTTCTTATTCACATACTTCTTTCCATTTTCAGTCCTAAAGACTTTAATCTTATTCCCACTCTAATTTTCTACTACTGCCTTTTGTTAGAATAATCAACCCATAGTTAGCTACCTTAGACATTAATTAATCCATTTTTGTCTTATTTTCCTAGTTTCCATATTCCACCTTATGCAAGTTGTCATCTACACATCCATAGTGGTCAAACTTGCTAATTTTGAGTCATGGAGCGCTTGGGAAACCTCCTGGAATCAAATCTGCTTTATTCCTGGCCTCCCTAGTGCATGTCTTCTTTTTTTGCTTCATTGCCTGCTTTTTCAGCGTTTTAAGGAAATTGGGAAAGTTTTACTAGGTGAGGTTAACTTGTTTTTTGTCCTCCAAATCCTCCACTCTTTTATCCTATGAAAAGCATGTATGAGCTATCCTTCCATTACCTTTTAGCTTGCCTAATTGATTTTTCCAATTCGTGAGCTCCTTGACACTTTTGGAAACTGCTTTATGCACCTATGGGGGATTTGCTTAGATTTAGTAAGCCTGCTTTTGACTAGATTCGAATGGAAAATTCATGCATTCGAATCCCTCATGTAATTATTTATTGTGGAATCCTATGACTTCATAGGGTTGTCTATTGTACACTTATTCAATACAATTTAGTGTTCAACTCCATATTCAGTCTCTTTTGTGAGTAAATTTGCATGTGTAATTGGCAATTGATGTGAGTGTAATTGTTCTAACACTGGGTTCAATTTTCACACCTTCCAAGTATTCAAGTTTTGAAACACCTCACACTTGATATTAAGGAAGTACACCCAAAAAAATCGAGAGTAATCATCTATGACAATAAGCACATACCTTGATCCACCATATGATGGAGTGGGCAATGGAACAATCAAGTCTCAATGCACTAACCCAAGTGTTTGGGTTTCTCTCCTTGATTTCCCCTTCTCATATATTTGTTGAGGAAGCTTCCCAACTATGCACCCTATGCATGCTCCATTTGATGATCTGATTTGTGGAAGACCTTCCATGATCTCATCTCTGTGTAGTGCCTGAAAGTACTTGTAGTTCATGTGACCAAACCTCTCATGCCATAGCTTCAAAACCTCATTGGCATGCGAGAGAAGTGCTTAGTCATTGGAAGTGGGGAGGAAGTTAGAGAACTTATAAATCCTCTCATAGTGATATGCATAGCCAATTGTAATGACTTGGTATGTTGAGATCTCTGCAATCTCTACCATGTCTAGAGTGAAGATTAGTCTCTTTGGCTCTCTTGTGTGGGTCATTTGATATACTGACAACAAATTTACTGCAAGATCTGGTACATACAATACTTCATTGAAGAATCCATGCTCTAAATCAATCCTCCCAATCCCCTTGCTTTGGAGTTATGAATCATCCCCCATTCGAACTACTAGGCCAACATTCGAAATCATGGAGGAGAAGATCTCTTTCTTGGCTACCATATGGCTAAAATCACCTGAGTCAATGAAAAAAGAAGAAGAGTTAGAAGTACCTGCCACCAAAGCATGACATTTCTCCTTGCTCTCCTTTGAACTGGAGTTGCCATCCTTCTTCCTTACACTGTCAGGGATTGGAATGTTGTTCCTCTCTAGCAGTTGCGCCATGGTGTCAATGGTATTTTTCATGCATGAGCTCCCTCGATGCTATCCCTTGTTGAAATAGGTGCATTTGGCCTTCTCCTTTCCCTTCTCGTCCTTCTCCTTTGAAGGATTCGAACTTGCATCACTGGATTTAAGTTTTTTTGGTTTTTTCTTCTTCTCTGGAAGCTTCAAATTCTTGGGCTTGGAGTTTCCCTTTGAGAAATTTGAAACTCACACTACTAGTGCTTGATCCTTGGTCTTGATCGTGCCAATTTGGACAAGTTTGTCTTGCTCCTAAGTGAGTGACTCCATGAAATTTTCCAAACTGGTCATTTGTTAGTTTTGAAGTGTTAACTTGTCGTAGTGGAATGTACTCATAAAAACTGAGAACTCTATCCCCAACTTCGATAGTATAGACAATATCAATCGGTCCTCTTTCTTTTCAATCCCATAGTGCTTCAACTACAACACAAGTGACTTAAACTTGGTGAAGAAGTCCTGGATTGTGTCATAGTGCGCTGGGCTTAAGCTGATAAGCTCATTCTCAAGTTTGTGACCATGTAGCTCATCAATTTTCCCAGGTCTCATTGGGTGTTTTCAAACTATCAATGTGGAACAATATCTCTCTTGAGATGCTTAGACACAAAAATCCAAATGTCTCATCCAATCTGTTGAAGTACTTGGCTTTCTCAACTACAGAATTTGGTTCCACCTTAGTGCCCATGGTAACTCTGTAAAGCCTTTTGGATCTCAATTGAATCACCATCTCTTCCTTCCAATGAAATAAATTGAATGGTGTTAGCATGATGTGGGTATCCTCCATTTCTTCTTGCACTGATGATGAAGAAATTGACGGATGTTCTGCAAAACACAATTCGATTTTAGCTCAAATCACTCGGAATTGATCTACAACTCAACAATATCCAAAATGATATGATACCATGTGATAAAATCAAACCATGAGAGAATCTAGGAGCATTAGTGAAGCTCACAAATAATGTTTTGTGCAAAACTGGCAAAAAACCATCAATTGAAAGACAGATTAGACACACAATGTGAACTGGAACAAGATAATTTCAGACTATCTAGCCATGAAACTTGGTATTATCAGGTATATATTACAACATAGCAGTTTCATGAGGATTTGGAAGCCAATTGTGAGCATATAAGTCAAAATTTCCAAAATGGCATCAAACCCTCCTAGGTGGGCCAATCATGTCCCAAATCAGCCCAAACAGCCATGAATTGCTGACTAGACATGGATGATATGTTTTGGGTCAATGATTACACCTTGGACAATGTGGGTGTGGAAATATGGTTGGTTTAGAGTCTCAATGCAACATTTAATGCCACAAATCAAGCCAAAATTGGCCAAAATCCCACTCTAGCGTTCCAATTCAACTTGCTTGTCCACATTCAATGAATGGGAGCGCACCAACAATGATGGGGGTGTGCATTGGGCTGATTGACTGAGCTGGAATGCTCATGTGGGTGTGAAATCCTCAATATGACTTGGCATTTGTCCAACTAAGCACCCCAAGTCCACCACATAGTGTATTAAAGCTTAAAAAGCAATAAAATCGACTAAGTAGCGTCATTAGGTGCTAATGAGTGGATTACTATTCTAACATGGATATCGAATATGTTTATTGCATAGGTACAAGATATTTCGAACAATTGCAATAGTATAAGAGAAAAGAGGTGTCAAATTAGCTCTGCAAATGGATGAATCATGTTGGCCTTAAGGGAATGAAGAACATAATTGCTTATGTGTAAATGATAATTTTCATTCTTTCTTTTCTATAGAACCAACAAGAACATATAAACGGTTGGGGAATGATGAGGCAAGTGGTAAAGAACCCATAACAACTAGAGCCATGAAAACCATTCCTTTCATAATAGGTAAAATTTGTACTTGTAATAAATCTTAAAACACATTGCATGAATACAAAGACATGGGTTTTGATAGTTGAAAAAAGACCTTTATCATATAGAACCAAATTTAAATGGACAAGGATAAAATATTATCCATCATTTAGCCTCTTTAATATGTAGGGATAGAAACCTACTAGAAGCTTACAATGATGCAAGTGCTACTTGATTATAAAATACAACACGAAGAAAGTGGCAACTACTAGTATGCCAAATTTGTGGTGTGAACCATTGGGTTTCACAACATTGCTCAAAGCCTTTATGAAAGATTCCAACCTCTAGGAATTTAAAATTTAGTCGAGAATTCCTTATTATCAAAGGAGGAAGCCATTGAAATCTCTCCTCTTCTTTAAATCGATCTAGGGAATATGTTGGACATTTATATTTTATTTATGAGGAAGACCAACCAACTTCCCAATTTTTATGTGTAATAGTGATTTCTAATTTATAACTTTAAAAGTGAATGTGCATAGTGGAATTCATTAAATACATGTTGAATATCCCAACTCTCCCACTTCTTGATTTTTATGATCTTTTGTTTCTTGTTGTTATAATTTTCCTCCTCATTCAAGGGTCTTTTTCTCCAAGCCATCTTCTAAATAAAACACTGAGTGAAAAAGGTCATATGTTTCTGAAATTGACTTCACGTCTCCCTAATGGAATCTATGATGAGCTCATGACCTATTGAATTCAACAAATGGTTCACAAAATAATAATTTTGCAATTCAAATTTTATATAATGTATGTAATGTTGTAGAGATGTGAAACTTTGTCAATGCATATGTCGTTAGTAAGTGATTTAAATAATATTTGTTTTATCTTTTGAATTGTTTTGTAGGTTTTGAATGGCCCTTGGAAATTGTTCATATCTCTATTAATGCTCAACTTTACTTATACTATTTTTGAGCATCACTACACTTCTTTCTAATATTTTGGGCTATCCTTAGTTTTTATTCTCCATGTTGATTTTTTTTAATTATAATTTCTTTTAATTAATTAATATATCAATATAAATAATATTTATTTTGCAATTCACTAATCTCTATTCGAAGCCCATGCGACTTAGAATAGATAGTGAAAGGAAGTATAGGTAAAGTAATTGGTTTGAAACTTCATGGGTGCTAACCGTACAAAAAAAAAATCTATATTCGAGTATGTGGGAGATATTATCCTACTAAATACAAAGCAAGGTATATTTTCAACGTCATTCAGAAAAATTTTAAGCCTGTAATTTGTCTCTCTCATTATTTGATAAATATAAATGTTTTATAATTAGAGAGTTTTAGGAATTCACTCTTTCAATGTATGATGTGAAAGAAGATCAATTGTTTTAACCCTTTTAACTAAAAGTCCATGATAATCGTTTGAATTGATCTAATTACATGTATCAAATACAATCATATGTAAAAATAATTATGGTTTATGGTATACTAGCACATCCAGATTGGTTGCTAATGAAAAAGTAGATAGGTTATACAACCTTCCATTCAATTTTGATTTGGAAGGTGATACCTATGAATGTTCTCCATCCACCACATATGCAAATGTGGTAAAAAAGATGTACAACTAAGCACATTTTAATTACAACCAAGTAATAATCAATATGCATAAATAAACCCAATTCAATTGCACATATTAATTCCAACATGATACAACACAATGCTTCTCTATTGAAAATATTTAGTAAAACCTAATCTTCTTGCTCAAACCTAGTATCACTAAGGAGCAATATATCTCACTTGCCCCAATTGTTGTCTATGCAAGGCATTAGATCTAGTAAGAATATATAGTCGACCAACCATATTCTCTATATATCCTAATTTCTTTCCAAAAAGAAGACATATGATCAAGGATAAATCAACATAAACCAATATATCTCCAAGCCATGTTCTAAATAAAACACTGAGTGAAAAAGGTCATATGTTTTTGAAATTGACTTCATGTCTCCCTAATGGAATCTATGATGAGCTCATGACCTACTGAATTCAACAAATGGTTCACAAAATAAGAATTTTGCAATTCAAATTTTATATAACATGTAATGTTGTAGAGATGTGAAACTTTGTAAATGCATATGTTGTTAGTAAGTGATTTAAATAATATTTGTTTTATCTGTTGAATTGTTTTGTAGGTTTTGAATGGCCCTTGGAAATTGTTCATATCTCTATTAATGCTCAACTTTACTTATACTATATTTTAGCATCACTACACTTCTATCTAATATTTTGGGCTATCCTTAGTTTTTATTCTCAATGTTGATTTTTTTTAATTATAATTTCTTTTAGTTAATTAATATATCAA
>LPNX010130746.1:0-88472 GCA_001517045.1 Pseudotsuga menziesii
ATGATTGAGCATTTTAAGCGTCGTCGCTTAAGCGACGCTTAAGAAATTATTAAATAAATGGGCAATTTAACCACCGTCGCTTAAGCGACGCTTAGGAGGATATCCGTCGCTTAAGCGACGCTTGAAATCCTAGGTGTCGCTTAAGCGATGCTTATCCCCACCATTTCAAAAAAAAAATTATCTTTCTGATTTTTGGCACTGTTAAAAGAAAAAATCCACGCGCCGTCGGAAAAAACCGTCGGATTTTGGATTGAAAAGTAGTAGTGCCCCTCCCTCCCTAGTGCAAATGTTTTTGCACAAACCTCTCAGAAGGGCAATCAACAGCTCGGTGGGAAGAAAAAGAAAGGAAAGAAGGGAGAGGGAAACCAAAACAAGCAGAAGCTCGCGAACAATGTTGATGGGGGAAATAAAGAAAAGAAGAAGGTCAAGTTCTCGTGTAATTTGTGCCACGAGGACCACCTTACTCACCTTTGTCCCCTTATGGATCAAGCCCAGAAGCTGCTTAAAGCTCAACAACTAGCTATCTTGAAGGATCCTTTTCCCTAAGGACAGAACTCTGCTTCAACTTCTAACGTAGCAGGGGGCACTCAAACTGCCCTTGACCCAAACTATATCAACATGGTTTGATCTTTGACTTTGTTGTAGACAAGGAACAAAAATTATGAGAAAGAGACTCGTGAGAAGGGTAAAGCTGTAGGTGAAACTTCTAACCCTCTCACAATAGAGAAGCCTGCTGAAATTATGCCAAAGATACCGAAAGGTGTCTTCAAGAAGACCTTGCATAACCCTAATGCTAGGGCTGCTTCAAACTACTCCGTGGTTGAAGATTTATCTCAAACCCCGTGTGCAATGTCAGCTTTAGAGGTATTACAGAGTTGTCCCGCTCAGTGGGATGCCCTCTTAGCAGCTTTAGGCAGCATGGACTCTTCGAGTCTCATGGCGAAATTTCATTTATCTGATGATAAAATTCACCCTCCTTACCATGTAGCCTTATCAATAAATGTCGTCCATGGTGGTAAGACCATTGGAAGGGCAGTTGTTGATGAAGGTGCTTCTACATGTGTTATGTCCTTGACCTGTTGGAAAGCTCTTGGATCCCCAGAGCTGGTCCCATCAAACACTTTGCTTACTTCTTTTGATGGAAGATCCTTCCGTCCGCATGGTATCCTGCCGGCTTTTGAAATTAAGTTGGCAGGCAAAGCAGTGTTTGTTGAAGTAGAAGTGATTGATGCTCCTTTGGACTATAATCTGCTTCTGGGAAGGAACTGGACTTATGTGATGTCCGCTATTGCGTCAGCCATTTTTCGTGTCGTGGTTTTTCCACATGAGGGCAAGTTGGTTACTACAAACCAACTTGATTTTACCCGAAAAGGTCATTTAGAGTCTAATGAGTCTGCTGTTCCATTGTTGATTAGGTCAAACCTGCTGCACAGAGCTTGGGGTCCAGAATGTACACATCACTGATGGGAACATTTGATCTTCTAGCCCTGGTCAATTATATCGATTCTACTAGTGTGGGGAAGTCCATAGCTATGGTTGTCAATAGGACTGATCCTTGGGTTCTCCCAACCCCCCATGAACTGGAAGTGCCCTTATCGGCAGTGGAGGTAGCTTATCAAGCTATCACTCAAGCCACTATTGATCCCATTCTAGATCCTCTAACAGTCTCGGAAGATCTGGAAGAGGTCTATTTTCCCACATGGGCGGAAAACTCTTTGCACTCTATAGATTGTTTAGACATGGTTTTACCTTTTGATGAAGCCATTCTGGAAGCCATGAGTGGACGTGGTAAGATTTGTGAGGATATTCATCATCGATCCTATTTTCTTCTAGAACTAAGCAGAATAGAAAACCAAGAGTTTCGCTTGAGACTGTCAGAAGATGTTGATATACCTATCAATCCCTTGCCTAGGGACGTAATGTTTGCTGAGGGGAATATGGAAAATATTTCTACCACTATACCTATTAACATCTTTGTGAACCCTGATGTCATGGAAAACATATATATAGGTGCAAATTGCTCTCCTGAAGAGATTTCCATCTATACTGCCCTTTTTAAGGAATTCCGCGATGTCTTTGCCTGGTCATATGAGGAGATGCCAGGCATAGATCCATCGATTGTTGAACATGAAATACGAACATATCCTGATGCCAAGCCGGTTCGACAAAATTTAAGACCTATTAACCCGTACAAAGTGGCAGCTGTGAAGGCTGAAGTTGAAAAGCTATCGAGGGCTGGTTTTATCTATCCCATCGCTTTGACAGAATGGGTATCCAATCCTGTTCTTATTGATAAGAAGCAAGGGACTATCCGCATTTTTATAGACTTTAGAGACCTCAATAAATCCTGTCCTAAGGAAAACTATCCCACACCATTTATAGACCAGATCACAGATTCCTGTGCAGGAAGTGAGGTGTTTTCGTTTATGGATGGGTTCTCCGGATACAATCAAATTCAAATAAAACCGGAAGACCAACATAAAACTGCTTTAATTTATCCTTGGGGTACCTTCGCGTACAATAAAATTCCCTTTGTATTGAAAAATGCTGGGGCAACCTTTCAACAGGCTATGAAATTTGCTTTCCATGACATTAAAGCCATTGTCGAACCATACCTTGACGATCTGCCTGCACATTCTCGTAAGAGGATTCAACACCCAAATCATTTACGGTTGATATTTGAAAGATGCAGACATTATAAAATTCACTTGAATCCCCACAAGTGTGTATTCTGTGTCGAGTCAGGAAGATTACTCAGGTTCATTGTCTCTAGTAGAGGCATCCAGGTGGATCCATTAAAAGTTGAGGCCATTGTAAATCTTCCTCCTCCTTGTTCTCTCAGGCAACTTCAAAGCCTGCAAGGAAAGTCTAATTTTCTTCGACGTTTTATTGTTAACTATGCCAATATTACTAAGGGTTTCATGTGCCTACTCAAACAGGACACCCCATTTGTATGGGATGAAACCACACAACTTGCGTTTGAGGCATTGAAAAAAGATTTACTGTCGGCACCCTTATTACGTCCACCAGATTATTCTAGGGATTTTATATTATATCTAGCTACGTCGGAGTCGACCATTGGGGTAGTACTAGTCTAGGAGGACGATAAGCTTGTAGAGCATGTCATTTATTATCTCAGCTGTGCTTTGGCCAGAACTCAACTTAGATACTCCTGTTAAATTTGAGCATATAGATCTGTAGACAAACACACAACTCACAAAGAAGATCTCACAATTTACTCAGCTATTGAAGAATGAAACAGTGCAAAAGGCTTGCAGCTGTGAATGCTTTCATTAAAAAAAAAACTAATCCAGATAATAATTACAATGATGTAAAATGGCTTTAATAGCCACAAGCAATTCGAATCCACATGAGGAAGTTCAAATTGATGACTCTACTTGACTGTAGGTAACCAAGACATTGTCTAAATCACTATTGGAGGACCCAGTAGTTAACTGTCCTTGTCTAAATCATAACCGGAGTTCTAAAACACAACCAAGTGTTACATTTAGTATTAAATAATGGTTAAATGACTGTGGTAGGTGAGAAAAATGCCCCACATGTGTGCAATTAATTAAACCATTATTTAACTGAATGTAGAGAGCTAGAACTGGATGTAACTGACTCCTAACTTGGCTTGACTAGTCATTAACTGAAGTGAACTGACCTTGGTTGGTTTCAGCACTCCCAGTTGCTTCCTAAATTGTAGGGATTGATCTAGGAGACTCCTAAACTTATGCAATCAAGTGCAATAAGTGGCAGTGAGCCTCAATTAGTGTTCCCCACACTTTGGTAACTGAAACATGTGCCCCAATTAGGTCAAGTTTAACCAATGGTACTAATGACTATAAATAGACTGGATGGACTCCCAATTTAGACATGACTCCCGATTTAGACATATGACCAAATTGGGATAAGGGAGGATTAATAATCCTAACAACTCCCACGTTGAGAAATTAGCCTTAGCAGCTGTTTATGCTGTGCAGAGGTTACGTCACTACATTTTACTGAGGACCACCACAGTAGTGGTGGATGTGAATCCGTTCCAATATGTTTTATCCCGACGGATTTTTGGGGGGGAATTTAACAAATGGATAGTCATTCTCCAAGAGTTTGACTTGGATTTCCAGTCCACTAAGTCTAAGAATTCCTTAGTTTTTGCTGAACTTATAGCAGAATTTCCTACTGAAGAAGATGTAGTGGTTGAAGATGACTCATTCCCAAATGAGCACATCTTCCTGATATCCACCTCTGATCCTTTGTATGGAGATATTCTTATATATCTCCATACTTTGAAGTACCCTGCAGCTTCCTCAAGGGAGGAACGATGTAAATTACGCCTTCATGCGAAGAACTGCGTCATTATAGGAGATACCTTATATTGACGAGGGGTAGATTCCATCTTGCATCGTTTCCTTACCCATGAGGAAGCAGAGATTGTCCTGAATGATTCCCACAGTGGAGCATGTGGGGGTCATTTATCTGGGTTAGCAACAGCCCAAAAGATATTATGTGCCGATTATTTCTGGCCCACGATCTTTAAAGATTGTGTGGAAGTAGTGAAGCACTGTCATCCGTGTCAGCTTTACACCAGGAAAATGCGGTCACATCCTGCTCCGTTGTTTCCCATTGTCTGTATAGGCCCCTTCATGAAATGGGGGATTGATTACGTGACATGCAACCCAGCCTCAGCTAGGGGGCATAAATACATCATTGTCGATGTTGACTATTTCACGAAATGGGCAGAGGAAATGCCTACTCTCAAATCCGATGGGGAAACAACAGCTTTCTTTGTATTCAATTAGATTATCGCACGGTTTGGTATACCCAAAGTGATTGTCACTGACCATGGCAGTCATTTTCAAAATAACATGATGACGGAACTGACTACTATGCTTGGATTCAGACAAGAACATTCATCTTCGTACTATCCGCAAGCAAACGGTCAAGTGGAGGCTATCAACAAAACTTTAAAAACTATCCTTAAACGTACAATTGATGCATCCCTATCTAACTAGCACATCATGTTATATCCTTCTCTTTGGGCCTACCGAACTAATGTAAAAACTGCTACGAGTTTCTCCCCTTTCCAACTCGTTCATGGAGTGGAAGCAGTTACTCCGATTGAGTGTGAAATCCCATCTCTAAACATAGCCATTCATGTGTTACCTGATACGACTGAGCTTGAGGAACGTCTGGTACATTTAGAACACCTTGATGAACAGTGTAGAGATGCGCTGATTGCTAATCAAGCTCATAAAAATAGGGTCAAAACTCAATATGATAAATCGGTCAAACCTCGGGTTTTCTCTGAGGGGAAACTTGTCTTGCTTTGGGACCAAGACAAAGAACCCCTAGGGGCAGGAAAATTAAAGGCCATGTGGTTAGGACCTTATGTCGTGTCGAAAGTATTTAGTAAGGGCACATATGAGTTAGTTGATTTTGATGGGAACAAGCTGCCTAAGCCTAGAAATGGGCTCTACCTCAAAAAGTACTATGCTAAGGCCTAGCACTTTTTCTTGTATTTTTATTGTATGTATTTTTTCTGTAGATTAGGTTGTCAGTTTTGTTTTTTATACTATCTACTGGTTGTTGCAGATGTCTTCTGAAAGGTATATAGGGTTCATTTATGGTGCCAGCCATCATACTTGTAACCTAGCTTCAGCAGCATGGGTTATTTACTCTCCCTCAGGACAATTTGTGGCCATGGGAGGCGCTTGTTTAGGTCCTGCTTCTAATAATGTTGGTGAGTATAGGGCTTTAATTGAGCTCCTATGGGATTCTTTGTCACATGGTATCACCTAGCTTGAGGTCCGTCTGGACTCTCAGTTGGTGGTTTCCCAGCTCAATCGGGCTTATCAGGTACGAAATCCTATTTTATTACGTCATTTCATGCAAATTCGTTTATTGGAAAGACATTTTGAGGTTATTACATTCAATCATATTCCACGAAATCAGAATTCATTGATTGATGCATATGCTAATTACATTTTAGATTGGCATCTTACACACATTTTATAAAGATATACAACAAACATATGAAAAACATTTGTAAATAAAATGACAACAAACAACAATATATATATATATGTGTGTGTGTGTGTGTGTGTGTGTGTGTGTGTGTGTAATATATCTGTCCATAGATAGGTCAAGTCTGATCCTTAGATCCAGTCATATACAAAATGTACAAAAATGTGGATCGTAGTCCATCAAAATGTCCTAGATCTAAGCAGGACCACCCTGGTCACTAGGACAACCTTGGTCCCCATGGTCCCTCGACACTCTGGCTTCCTCATCCCCTTTGGCTTCGACAGCCTCCACAGCCTCTATATATACAAGCACCACTCTGACCACTCGCCTGAATAGACGTAGCCATACTGGTGGAACTCCAACTATGAACTCCTGCATGGCAGTCGGGATATGCTTTATCCACAAGGTAGGTACTCGTTGGGTTAGCCTGGACGGCTTCCCCTCTAGAACCCTGATCAATCCCAGGTCTTCACCTATGACAGGACGAACAAACATGCATGGGTTCCCTTCAGGGCGGACCAGTCCAATATCTGCATTTTGATACATTTATAGGATTAATACTTGTACATATGTATATATCTATCATTTTAAAATTCATAAAAATTTGAAAAATGATACAAATTAAAAATTATTTACCTAGCTCTCCCCATGCTCCTCGTGGAGGGAGGACAAGGTCTGGGTCACCTCGAAAGTCCATACCGGCATATGGAAATTGCTCTAGTGTCGGTAGCTGTCGTTTCGACTAGGTATAGAAATCATCATCATATACACTATGTACTGTGTCTCCTCCTCCTTGATGGAGGAAGATGTCTTTCCACTTGCTTAGCCTTGGCTGACATGGAGATCTGACTGGTAGAGGTATGGCAGGGCTCAATGATGGGACTCTCTCAAAGAATAAGGCCACTAATATACTCGCACAACCAAAGTTTTTCTCCCTTCCTCTCTTGCAATCGGATAGTTGTCTCTTCATGATAGGGACAACTCCCGAACACCAATCATAGAGAGCACCATGAAAACAGTCAACTGCCAGCCTCATTTGGTTCCTTGTAGACAAATGTAAAGAAGAGGATCCTGAAATCCTCACGATGGTGATAGCAAGTACCTATAGAGTAAAGTCACGGATATGTACAATGGGGACAACTCCCTCTCTTTTGACTACCCAGTGTGCAAAATAAATCTATGTAGTTCTGAACACTTAAAGGGTCACCGCCTCGGCCAGTGCCCTCTAAGTTCACCGGTGCTCCTCGTCGTGACAGACCAGTAATTAAATATATGTCTTCAGTAGTAATCTCCAAGGTTTCACCCTATAGGTTGAACATCCCCAAATCATGATCCCAATAATTGACCATGAACTCAAGTATGCAGACATTGGCCCGCATGGGTGATGTGCAAAATAATTTTAGTAGCCCACTTGTTCGCAATGCATGTATAGTGGGTGCACTTTGGAGCGTTTCTTGGTCCATTATTTCATGCTCCCGTTCCCTCCATTCCATAACCATTTTTCACCTAGCAAAATAAGTAATTTGATTCAGTAATTCCATATAAAAATTCAAAAATTTTTGACTATTTTTAGCCTTTTATCCTTCATGCAGCACACGCGACTATCTAGTTAGACATGTCACGTAATGTACGCGACTGTCTAGTTAGGCAACTTGCGTACAGAACGCATGTACGTGAGTCTTCACACTGTCAACCCACATACGCGTCGTGCCATATTTAGGATGCTTTTAATAATGAAATTAAGAATCAAAATTCATAATTGCTTGGATCAAAATGAAGAGCTCAGGGTGTAGGCTTACTTGCAAGTTGCGGAATTCGATTTCGTCGGTTCAATTGTCCACAATGATCAAACAAAGGTAGAAGGATAAACTTACTTTTTATGGCTAAAAATTTCAAATGGTGAGCTTTGTTTTGATTTTCAACTATTTATAGAAATTATATTTCTTTAAGTGGGTCTTTTTCTATAGTTTGAAAATTCATTCAACTAATACCATCTTTCTTTGTGCCTTGGAACAGTTTTGTCACTATTACAAAGTGTTGTTGCTCCAATAGGGTGGTTTTGTCATTTCCAATACATTTTTGGTATCTTTATTCAATCCACATTAACATTAGCAATCAACCTTTTGCCACGGTGTATGGTATTCTAAGCCATTAGTTTCCTGTTTTTTACCATTGTTCTTCTGTGGATAGGACCCTTTTCATGAGTATCCTGCTTCTAAGCCTATGTTTTCGTTTGGTGCTCATGCCGCAATTGTTTCAAGTACAGGGGTATCCTCTTAGCTAATTTTCACACCAAATAGAGCTTCTTTTGAATCTCTTTTTACAAGCTATCCCTTTATAGGACTCCCCTCCCTTATGGAGTTTCTTTAGGCCTAGGTCTAACTCCTTCAAAATAGAATTGACTGCCGAGTTAACTCATCCGTTCAAGCTCGTTAAGAATATGTGAACGGGCATCTGCATTGGTGGTAGGTTATCTCTTTCTCGGACCATGCAGAATAATACGAGAAAGGATCGCTCTCTTTTCTTTTTGAATTGAGAAGAGTATTCTCAGGTATAGGTTTATCACTTTTCTGGAACTGAGGGACTAAATTTACAGACAAGGAACACCCAATTTGAGCTTAGTTTTATCTTTTTCATGATCTAGACCCAAACATGAAAAATATTCCAAGTGTACTTTGTGTCTTTGTCATGCTCGTTAAACACTTAAGAACAAAGCAATGAGTTTATTGTTGTAAGCCCCATTTCTCGTAACCAAATGGATCTTTCCGAGTGCTCTTGCTTTCCTTCACACTCGTAAAACTCAAGCTATTTTATGTTGTTTTGGAAGGAGTGTTGGGTAGGTGGTAATTTAACCTTTTTCGGACCTCCCTGACTAAGTACGAAAAAGGTTCACCTTTTCTTCTACGGAAGTTAAGAGAGTTCTTCTGTGGTATGTTTTATACTTTTTCGGCCTCAAGAGACTAAATTGGACGAAAAAGGACCCCCCTGGAGTCTTCTTTGGAGTTTTCAAACTCTCTAAATGTGAAAACACCAACTAAGAATGTACTAGTTCGGGCTCATTAAACCCATGAATCAGTGACCCTATCAAGCATTGTTTTCCTGTCTCTTCAAGCTTGTTAAAAAATGAAGAGGGATCTGAGTTAACTTTCCTGGACTTGTTAAAATTTAACAGGGAAGGTAAGGAAGCAGTTTTCTCTTGTTTTTAGTAATGGCAGCCTGTCCTCCTTGAACATAGCACTCTTTGTTTTTTCCGATATCCATGTCTCAGTGATTACTTTTCCGTTCAGCTATTACTTTGAGTTTCTTACTCCTCCTCTTGTCCGTTATACCGGGGGACTTTGATCATGTCTCCTACATGATAGATAGGTATAGTTGTTCTATCTATAAGTTATACGCTGCCTTGGGTCATCTCTGTGTTGTGCTCATTGTTCAAGGACTTTACCCAATGTCTGATCTATAGCCTGATCCCATCATTGTTATATCTGTTATCTATTGTGTCTCCCTTCTTTTTCCCAGTTCCTAGTCACTCTTGTGATCAGTTGGAAGATCTATTGCCTTCCTTATCACAGCATGGTTCCGTTTCAGTACTTCCTGATGACGAAGACCTAGAGTTTTGACGATCGTACCTCAGGATTCACTTTTATCATTGGTGGATTCCTTTGCTTCAGTTGTCGATTATCACCTATTGATTGACAAACTGTTGAATCCTTTCCATGTTCGACTTCAGCTTACTCTTATTCACATGGCTTGGATTGTACTGGTTCTTTGGGATCCTTTATGAAGACCTTAGTTCCTCACCTATGGACTAAGTTGCACAAGATTATGTTCTATTCATATACACAGCTTCCATATCTTTGAAGACTCATCATTATTGTATATTGTGGCTTTGATCCACCTTTGTAATATACTTGGTTTCATACCCGTATCATATGATGTACTCAAAAATTGTAAATGATATAGTCTTCCAGTAAATTGAACATAGCATCCTCAGATGTAACTTTGTATATGAGATTACTATGTATTTGTTTCAGGTACTCTCTCTACTCCATTGGATTTATGAGTTCTCCAAAGATAAATATTATAATGTATTTCGGCCATCGTTTCCCTTTGACCTCACACATTAGGGGGCATCTGTTATCCACCTGAATGGCACCTCTCTGTCTGAGTGCCGACATCCCTCATGTTGGCACACAAAAGGACATTTATGGATAGAGGGTTGCCCAAAACATTATAGATGGGATTATTATGAACTACATTTATCATCCATCTAGCTGGTTATTTTTACCTTTAGATATGTCAAGTCATGTACGCGACTCTCTATATATGCAACTCGCATGTTGTACGCGAGTATTGTTTGTTGCATCTCGCGTACATATTTGTACGCGGTTTACCCTTAGAGAAACTCGCGTGTCATATGCGAGTTTCCATTATTGATACCCACGTACATCTTCCTTTGACATTAAAAATAAAAACTCAAGATTACTTGAGATTAGTTAATCCCTTAACCTTAATCTCCTTAACTATCTCAACCTCCTCAACCTTCGAAACTGCCTTATTTCACCAAGTATAAATACAGGCCTTGGGGAGGGTATTAATCATATACACTTGGAGAGCAAAGTTATGCTGGTGGAGTTTATACAGAAGTCTTTGGAGCAGTGGAACTCATAATCCTTTGGCTGCAGAGGAGTCCTTGTCTCAAGCGTTGGGTTGTAACCAGAACTCTTTCATTATTATTAATAAAGAGAATCCTTCTTCCATACGTTTCTTGAATGTCTCTCATATATTGTGGTTTGATAAATACTTATGATTCAGTACTCTGTACATGATTTATCTAACCTATTTATATATATGTATCATCTTGTATTTGGAGGATTGACTCTTGACAGGTGAAGGAGAAGCATAATTGGAGGCTTTGGAGGAGAAGCAGAGCGGAAGAGGATAAGCTAGGATCAACTGTCGTGTATCGGGTGAGTCTTTTCTATCTTCCTATTTCCTTTACTACACTCTAGAGTCGATTTCTTGCAAGTTTCATGAGTATGTTGGTAACCCCAGACCTTCGGTTATAAGGTGTTTATTCCTGTACAACAATTATTCTAACCCACCTTAGCATACGAGGGTCTCTCGCCCTAAACTCAGTAAATACCACTTAGGGCCTTAGATGAGGGACCCGCACAAAGAAGAAACGGGCTAAGATGGAACCATAGCTGAACTATTTCAGCTCTCCTTTCCGACACTTGGTCAACTGGTCCTTGAAGAACGGTTGTAATGCTTCTGCCTAGTTAAAGACAGTAGGTGACATGGCCTTTATAGCATATATCATGTGTGCTCTAGAAGCCTGATGAGGTCCTTGGCTCCCAACCATCCTCTGCATAGTGAAAAGAAGAGTAGGGAGAGGATCATCTACCACTTCCTTAATGGGAAATTTCTTCCCTGAGTTTCTAGTACCAGGAATGTAGTGATGGTCGATTAACTCCAGGGTGGTCACATCCCCTCCACGGGAACCAGTCAGTGAAAAAGGAGCACCTTGTCTTGATAATCCTGTCAAGAAGTAGATATCATCTACCTCAATAGTCAACACATGGGCTCCCACCTCAAAATATTGCTGCTCTGGGTTCCACACATGAAGGATATACTCCAACAATCGCTCATGGCACACCATGCTGGGAGTGTGGAATAATTTTAGAAGGCCAAAATTCCTCAGTGCAGCTATACACCCTGCATTTCCTAGATAAAAGAATAATCATTGTGTTGTTGTTCTTTCCATATAACCATTTTTTATTAGTTATAACCTTCCAAAAACAATTGATGGGCCAATTAGAAACATAATCAATCACCAAAATCAATTAAAAACTTCTATTATTGCTTTCCTATTCAATTTTCCCCACTCACGACTGGCACCACCTAAGCTCCATTTGCATAGAGTGGTGGCACCGCCTTAGTGCAGATTTACATGCGCGGTTCTTACGATGCACCGCCTGTCCCGTAAGGGGCAGGAGTGGTGCCCGTATTTAAGATTTATGACTTGCTTAAAACGTCCCAAATCCCCCCAAAAATAAAAAATGAATTATTTAAAAGGAAATTCTAGGGTTTAATCATTTACATGGCTCTGACAACGCTCGAATCGGATGGTAGAATCTCCTGGGATCACTGAGTGAATATCTAGCTCAAATTTGCTCCAAAATGCTCTCACCAAGTGGTAAATAGTAAAATGGTTTGATTTTTACTATTCAAATGACTTTTATATCTATTTTTAGTTTTTTTTAATGTTATGTTGATATTTAAAAAATCATTATTATTATAAAACCCATTTATATAGTTCATTAAAGTCATTTTTCGAGAGATTAATGATCATTTTTTAGTCTTGCAGGAGTAAAAGCGGAAACAACAAAGTCTATGGGGAGTTCATTTTTGAATTTTTTGTACTTTCATAAAACGGAAAAAGTCCCCAAGCGTTTGTTTTGACACTTTGGTCACGCTCTTAGAACTCGGTATCAAAGTTTTGAGTCTTTTTCCGATTATTTTTGGGCTCATAAAAACTTCTCATCGTGAAAAAAAAACCTAATGGAGTCTCCTTTAATCTCTTTTCGGACTCCCCAAATATGAAAATATTTTCAAGTACTTGTCTTCTTCATACTTGTAAAAGTATTTGAAGATTCATCTCTCTGATGGTAGGTTGTCTCTTTTTCAGTTCGGATAGACTATTTATGAAAAAGGAACACTCCATCCAATCATGTCTAGAAGAGTTCTCTCGGGTATTATTTTATATTTTTTCAGGCCCTAAAGACTAAATCATACGAAAAAGGACCCTCTAGAGTTTTCTTTCATCTTCGTTCAGACTCTTTAATCATGAACAATACTGAGTTTTCTTTCATTGGACTCATTAAACTAAACACTGAGAGACCCGTTTTTGGGAACGAGTCCCTCCTTTCTTAGGTTCATGAAATATATGAGAATGGACTTTTCTTTAGATGAGCTAAAATGAATGTTTTTTACCCTCTTTGAACTTGTAAAAATGAAAAGAGTCACTCATCAATAATGATGGGGGAATTAAGGGAAGGGAATCATTTTACAAATCAAATGGCAGCTGTTTGTCACCTTTGAACATGGAACTTATCTGCATATCATTTAGTCATTTGGGTATTTAGCTAACTTACAACTCAATACACTTTCATGAGTCATGTCATGCCTTTGATTCTTTCAAAATAATGCATTATCCATTGTCGTATTGTGTGTCCGTCTGTTTAGTCATGCTGCCAAGTAATGTGTCGTGTTGCCCGATGTTTAAAGGAAGAAAGTTGTTTACCTCTATAGTTAAAACAAACTTTGTGTTAGTACCTTTGATTCAGTCCTATGGTTACATTATCTACAACATTCCAGAACTTTGTTCTAAGTTTCGTGTTGTCGATGTGGGATTCATCATGGCCCTCCTTCGATGAAACTATTCTTGTCAACATCAACTCATCATCCAGGAAATAGTCTTAGAAACAAATGTAGTACCTTGAGATTTGTATGCCTCAATGACAGATTCTCTCACTCTCGACAAAGGCTCACATCATTGAACTTTGATTAAAATATTCTGTTGGGTGTTAAACATCAAAAAATCTATTCACACTCAGTAGATTGTACTAGGGTACCTTGAAAATCATTGACATCAATAGTGATCTCCCTCGCACTTGTTAATGGTTCACATCATTGGCCGGTAATCAAGTGGTTTCTACCATGTTCGATTTCAGAACATTGTAATCACATTGTTAGAATCATACTTTGTGGAAGATGATACAAAGACCCTGGGTATTTGTTAAGCACTCATATATTTCTTCTAGGTTGCAATGGAGTATATTGTATGCAGTACTAGCATGGATCCTGTTACAGCTGATTTTACCACACATGGTAGATCACACATTTATGGCCTTCCCTGTCCCTCTGCAGAATCTTTGGACCCCATGGACTATTTTTCTATCTTTGATGTTTCCATGATCATCCCTAAAAACACCTGTTATTTACCATACATGACTTTTAAACCCATTCTCACGTATATATGTAGATATGACCCTTAAACCCGCATACATCGAGATGTGTGAAAAAATCCAAATAGTTTTGGAGTTTTCCTTGATGTGGAGTGTGATGTCCCCGATTTTGACCCCGGTAACATTAAAAGGTACATGATATATATATTGTAATTAATCATGGGGAGGAGCTAAAGGAAAAATCCCCACCATTGATTTGGTTGTGTATGTTTTGGTAATAGGGATTGTTGCTGATGGTATATCATGCTACTCGACACACTATAGTATTGGCATCATGTAAATATGCACATCAATTAAAATAAACCTACAACCAGCTACGACGGTGCAACGATAAATGAAAAGGGCATGATTCTTAAGGTTAAGGGGGGGGGGGTTGTCTAACCCGTGGGGGTCATTGGGGGTTGCCATGTGTCAACCACCCACTAAAATTCTGTTGTTTGATTAGTCGGGACCAGTTATGGCTGGGGAGTGGTGGATGGAAAGACTGCAGTCTTTGCCCCATGTACACTCCACCAATGAGCTTTCTCTTCCTCATGTGGGGACAGGGGAATGGTCACCATTCTCTCCCACTCCTTCCACTCTTCCACTCACGGTTTTGTTCTTCCTCCCATGAGGAGTCATTTCGGTTATCCTCATGTAGAGAGAGATTATACTTCCTCTCGCACTGTTGGGGTTCTCCATCGTGGTTTTGTCTGAGCCATCTCACGTAGGCAGGGGTCTGCTCTGTTCTTCCTTCTCTCATCAATTACTATTCGGGAGTCTATTCTTCCTCCCGTTCTCGTAGGGAATAATTTCTCCCTTCTCTCATTATCAGACTGTGTAATCCATTCACACTCAGGGGCTAGGGTTATGTGTGTTACCCTCATGGCTTGTGGTATACATACCTATTCTCCCTTGTCCAGGATTGAGAATCAGACTTCTCTCCTATTTGGGGACTTTGTAATGTTTCCTCCACTTCATTGTTGAGCCGGGGCTGTGGTTTTTCCCCTGATTTGGAAGTTGTTGTGGTTTCCCTCCATTGTTCGTGGCTTGTAGTAGTTTTTCCCCACATTTTTTGTTGCTATGAATGCAATCATATTTTGGTTTCCGTCGAGTTGCTTTGGCCATGCTAGGGCCAAGAACAACTCTGAAACATCTTGTTTGACCTGAGTTGTGTTCACCTTTTCGTTTGGGTTGTTACCCTATCGTATTTGTTTCCCTCATAGAGCTGTGAACTGTTGTTTTACTGTGGTATGTAGTAGTTGGTCTTCAGACTGTTGAGAATAGGATTAGAGGCTGGGTATGCTTGAGAAACTGGTGTTTGGAGCCACTCAAACAGAGTGAGACTGCTAGCTTTCTTCTCTACAACCCTTGAAGAATATTGGAAAGGGAAGTCAGGGCTTGAGGGACTGTGAAACAGAGAAAGGACTGATTCCTGGTATTGGGTGTGTGGATGTCTTAGAAGTCAAGATTAGCTCTAGGGAAAGCATCTTTTTCTCTCTATTGAGACCACCATCTTAGCATTTAGCCTTTCCTAGTTTCTTGACGACCTGATAAACCCTACTGTGTGGGCTTGGCTGATTTGTGTTCTTTGGCTATGTGCAATCCTGCTTTGACCCTTATTCCATAAGGAATCATGCCCAGCTCAGGGGTGGCAGTGTTGCTGAGAGATTGATGAGCACGCTGGCCTATGGTTGGGTGGAACGTTGCAGTGACGTAGCTGGTTGCGGGAAAAATTCTTTTTAAAGATGAGTATTCTTGACTATTCTGTCTCTACATTTATATTTACTGATTTATGAATATGATGAACATGTGGTATGCTTGAAGGAATGTATGATTGCTTCTACTCTGTATATGAAGGATTATGCATCCTAGTGTGTTTTATGTTTTAAGCTTTATAATTCAGCATTATATGCCTGTTCGTGTTCATGGGGCTATTTGCCCAGATGTTTTTGATGGTTTTGTAGCGTCCTCTTACCAGTCAGAGGGTCAGGGACATGAAATAATGGTATTAGAGCTCAAGGTTACAGCATGTGCCTGAATGGGAGATGAAAGGTCAGCTAGCAGAGGTAGGTTGCCTTCTGCCTAGTAGAAAATAGAAAATCTATGCATGACAAGAGAATTTTGGAAAATTTCTCTAAGTGTTGGGATCATCGGATCGTCGGAATACTGAGTCCGAAGCCCTGCCGATGTATTAGATCACCTAAGAAGAAGGCCCTCCGATAAGGGCCACCAGCAGACGGAGAAAGGAGAGGAAAATTCCATTGGAAGTCATCATCGAAAGACCTCTGAAACGACAGCGCAAAGTAGTAGATGGAACATCCGACGGAGCGTCGCGGGAAAACGAAAAAGAGAAAGAAAGACTTTTCGAATTTTTTCTGTGTTGGCCATCGACGATCGGTGACACTTAGTTGTAGGGATCACCGAAACATAAGAAATGAGTAGTTGTTTGGGCCACCGATGCTGTTGATAGAAAAAAGACGAAGGAAGGAAAAATTTGTAAAATTCGTCTAAGTGTCGAATTCATCGGCCTTTGGTGGAAGTTAGACGATGGAATCGTTGATGAACATCGAAAAGGTCTAGCTGTTCATGCGCCCCCCATTGTGGCCGAATAGTGGACTATCCTTTCGATGGATAGAGTCCCCGACCACCGGCACCACAACAGATAGATGTTCCGATAGCTGATGCGACGACGAAAAATAGAAAACGGTTGAGCCGATGAAGCGGCAAAAAGATGGTTAAGGAAGAAATTTCAGAAAAATTTTCTAAGTATGGAAATTGTTGGCTTTCGGCAAAACTTAGTGGATGTAGGAGCTGTAGTTTTCGGTGGAGATCAGCCGAAGACTGCCAAAATTCCAGCTCAAGGTAGTTGAGGAAACATCCGATATTGTGACCTTTAGCATCAGAAAAGTTTAGTCATTCGGACCGCCGATGCTGTCGGCGGAAATTAGTTGTTGGGTTCGCCGACATGGAAGGAATAGGAAAATTTTCAGAATTTTGGTAAACTGTTGGAAACCATCAGCCATCAAAAAAATTTATACAATGAGACCGTTGATGGACGTCATCGAAGGATTATAGATGATGAGATTAGAAAATGTTGAAGATTCATTAGTCGTCGTTGTGGAAGCATAGATAACTAGTCGCCCGATGCACAGTGCACCTGACCTCCAATGTGGTGGTTAGTTGGTTTCCTTGTCGATGTGGTAAGGATTAATTGTCCTCATCACCAATAGAGTTCCAATTGTTAGACCCCTACAGGACTGGCATAGTGGAGGAAATTAGGCAAACGAACTGCCAATGAGCTGCGGAGAAAGTTAGCGGATCTGGTCGTCGAAACATCGGAAGGTTAGACGATTATGGACCCGATGAATAGTCCTTGACATCGTTGATGCCATCCGGAAGGCCTACTTCAGAAAAATACAGCCGAGGAGACCACCGATACAGTGAAATTCATTGCTGATAGGGCTGCCAATGAGCATCAGATCAGTGTAGTCATCTTGGCCGCCGAAGAGTCGAAAGACTAGTCCACTAAGGATCCAAAACGTCGGAAACTTAGTTGGGAAGGGACCCGATAGGGAGAAAGAAAATTGGGTTTTTCGAGTGGAATTTTTAGCAGGTCCAGCTAGTGTTCCAGTGGTTTTTGTAGTGAATTTCTCATTGGGTTTCCCATCAATTTCAGAGCCAAAAAGGAAGTAAACTCCAGTTGGCTGAAGTTCACATTTCAGACCAAAATTCAGTGGTGTGTTTCGCCATCCTTTTTGAAATAATGTGGTTCTCACACCCGAGGTCAGAATGAAGCAGGGGGATAGGCGTTGGAAAGCTTATCCAGTAAGGAACAAGGGAGAGTCACTAGAATTTGAGTGTGGAGCAGCAAAGTGCTAGTGATTTCTTGAAAGAGAAATGTGTTGCTGTCAATATGGGAAAATCCAGGAATTGCATGCTTAGAGGTATCAAGACCATGAACTCAAACCAACTGTTGTGTGGAAAAGGGTTTCCATGCAGGGATGAGGGACTTGAAAGGGAAATTTCCTTAAACCCTATCTTGCTAATTATGATTCCAAGTTTTATACATGAAATGTATGCAGATATGCCTTGCATGCATAAGATATTACATGTTGGTAAGAATAGTAAGAATTATGCATTTATAATGAGCTACTAATGATAATTATTGCATTGGTATTGACATTAGTGGAACAACCAACGACAACATGGACATGGTTGAGTATGTTGCTGATGCTGATGAATGTGACCAGAAACCCTATGCAGAAAGGGATAAGGAAACAGGTTCAGAATCAAAAGTTGGTGAGCAAATTCTGTAATATCCTACAAAGGACCAACCAAACTAGTAATGTCAAGGGTGTAAGTAGGACCCATGAAGGTAAGAGTTTAATTATGACAATTGCATGGAGTGGTAAAAGCAAGAGGTCTCATACCATTTGGGTATTTGAATTTTATACTGCATTCATATAGAAATATGTTATGCCTGTATTATGTCGCTATGAGCTTAGTAGCCTGAAGAAAGTAAGCACTGATGATCTGGATTATAGTAATGCATCCTATATGAAGTAGTCATGGATAGGCCATGCATGGTATGTTTGAATGCATAGTATTCCGGAATCAATGCAAGATGGCATTGAGTGGGTATGCATTAAAGGATTCTATAAATCTTGTAGTTATGCATTGAATGGATGCATATGAAGGGTGTAAGTAACTGATTACATAAGTATGGGTGCAAATGTTGTGATGCATTGCATGAATACATAGAGATAGTGCATGAGTTATTATGAATAAATAATGGCTGAAATGATGAATTGATGACAATTATGGAACCATTTCAAAAGCTGTTATGAATGCAAGATAGTAAGTGCATGAAGAGAGTGGTCATGATCGGTTGGCTGCCGGAAATGCTCTATGGAAGGGCAAGGTGGTACAATGATATGCTTGTGAAGTAAGGAGTATCTGAACATTTCATTTTGGCATAAATGATGTGATATTGAAAATTTTAGTATGATAATGATTGTGTGAAATAAATGAGTTTTGGTAACATTGATGTGATTAACAGTTGGAAGTGTTTGAATTCTATAAATCCTGAAAATGCCTCAGTGATTGTTGCAGCAATGAAAAAGTTATAAGCATCAAGACTACAAAGTGCTCAGCTGATTGAAGTTCAGGTTTTAGGTAGATTGTTTGGAGAATGGAAATGAAAGTAAGACCACGAAAAATGCCGGAATCTACCATGTGAAAGAGACAAACCTTATGAGAAGAATCTCATGGCTATGAAAATAGTTTGTAAGCATAATTGGTTGTTAAATTTGAATTGTGAATTTCAGATTTAAGAAATTGCTGACAACTATTAGTCATTATTGGCTTGCATAGAATTGTGTCAGGAGGGTGCAATGAAAGTGGGTGTTCATATTATGAAGCATAGAATTATAATGGGCATAGTGGTGTTGCTTACAAGAGACCCACAAATGAGGATCACCTCATTTCCAAGCAAATCAATTTCTGTAGTAAATAGGGTTGCTAATTCTCATTGAATTTAATTAATAATGTTATTGCTTGGCTATGGAACAATCAATTTGGATTGTATTATTAGATAATGATTGATGGTTTGGCCATTTGATGAATGTGCTAGGGGTATACACTGCAAGAAGAACATGTGTGATGGCTTGTAGAAGCCAAACTTCATGGGAAGGTTTTCCCTTATCTTGGAAATGGGTTTCAGGTGAAACTCCATTGGACATTTTGGGAATGTCTCATCTACACTACATGTTTGGTAAGAAACATGAGTGAGATGGTATAGGTTATGTCGGTAAGACATGTGTGTATATGAAGTGTAAAGGGGAATTGGGATGGCAAATTGAGGGATTGTTAACTCAGAGAAGGGAGCCCCCATTCCTCCTTAATGAAGGAATACTGCATTGGCAAATGGATAAGTGTTCTGTAACCCTAGCTAAGAATATGCATGTCAAATTGTTGAATTCAATATGTAGAACATGTTTTGATTTTATTTCCATTATGAATGATTGCTTGAGTATGAATAGGGCCTACATGGCACACATCGAAAAAGGGTGCACACTTTTCCAATGTTGGATCATGGAAGGGTTTTTCAATATTGATTACACCCTAGGGAGTGGATGCACTCTTGGTGCCTCGATACTTGATAGTGAATGATGTGAAATGTGGTTACAGTTTTAGAACAATAATGCTAACGAATATGCTTATATTTCTTATGTTGTCAGGCTAAACATATGTAGTCTGGTATTGTACATTGAATGGACAATGGATTGATCTCATCCTACCTTCTACTAAAGAGCACAGAGAAGGAGACATTCCCGAGGGACTGTCAACTCATAGAAGGGAGTGGTCTCCTGTGTGATATGGGGTAGTGAGACATTCCTCAGGGACTGGAAACTTGAGAAGGGAATGGTCTCTTGTGTGATATAGGGTAGTGGAATTAGAGCTCACTACACGAAATGGAACCTGGAAATGGTCATTTATTGTTGATATAAGTGCAAGCGATTCTTGGCGGTTTGATAAACCCAACTGAAGGTTGGCTCGACTGTGTCTGATATATATATATATATATATAAAGGATGTTGTGAAGTAGCCTGCATGGTGGCCTAACATCCAAGTCCATAGGCGATCCCAAGGCTTGCAAAGTGAAGCAGGATCCTGTGGACCAACGTGGAAATGCACAATACATATAAGTATTGGATTATTTTGCAATTCTTGCTTATGACTATGCATGTGTATATGATTTGGTTATGATGTTTTAAGCTCTTGATTAAGAGATAAAAATCAAGGAAAATAAACTAAACGTGTGAATCTATTCAATGTTTGAATATAGGTATCACTGGAAGTGAGGACTATGAGAGCATCCTAGGGGTGCATGTGGACATGTGACTGTCCGGAAGAGCTCAGAATGAGCTGTAATGAAAAAGGTTCTAGTGAGATTGTGAAGTTCCTAGCAGCCGAGACAAACCATGTGGGGAGGATCCATGGTTGAGAGGTCTGAAATAGACCAGAGACACTAAGTGTCATGACCAAGAGGGATTGGTCCAGCATTCATGGTGAAGTAAAGGAGGATGAGAGCATGAAAAGCCACAATGGTGATGTGGGTTCTAGGATGGAACAAGACAAAGAGGGGAAAAAAAACTCTTGTTGCTCTCTCTTGCCTTTTGATTATATATATATGCATTGTGGAAACAAAAGATTGTTGAATGCATGTATGACCGAAAATAGAATGTGTGTATTGCTTAAAGAAAATTGTGAATGCTGGAATGGTTAATTCCCTGCCCAAGAATGGACATGAATGAGCTCGTGTGCCTGTTGGGAAGACATGAAAAATATGAAAGTCTCCTTGATGAGACTTGGATTGTCATGCCAATTGGGAAATTAATTGACTGATTTTAATGCCTATATTATGCTTGGTCTAACAAAATTTCAATGATGCATTTCACAGGTGAGAAAGGTGAAATCTAGTGGTGCACATTGATCATGGCAACAGACCAAAAGTTGTTGGACTTGGCTGGAAGTATCCTTCACGCGATTGCTAGGACCCAAGAGAATCTTGGAGAGATGCTCAAGATATAGAAAAGGAAGAATGAGATGAACCACCAGATTTTGCACGACTCTATTGGTTTGCAAAAGGAGGTAAAAATCCTTTTGGGAGAAATCCATAAAGGCAAGGAAAGTGGATCAATGATGGGACATTCATCCAAGCGATCCATTAAGAAATGGTCCAGGCATGAAGACTCAAAGAAAATTGAGTAGGTAAAGATGAGGTAGCCAACGAAATGTTGGAAATGTGGAGGACGTCATTTACGTCGGGACTTCCTAGCGAGGGAACATAAAGAGGGCAGCAGCCACAAACTTCCTAGAGTTGGGGAAGAGCTAAAAGCTAAGAAGCTCGTGGAAGCTGAGGGGCTTGGTTCTGAAAGTTCAAAGTAAATAATTGAAAGTGGGACAAATCTACAAAATTTTGAAATTTTGGATGTGCAAATTGTATATGTATTCCTATGTATTGGAACACCAAGGAAATTGTTATTCCAAAGGGGGGGGGATTGTGATGTCCCCGGTTTTGACCCTGGTTACATTAAAAGGTACATGATGTATATATTGTAATTAATCATGGTGACGAGCTAAAGGAAAAATCCCCACCATCGATTTGGTTGTGTATGTTTCAATGATAGGGATCATTGCTGATGGTATATCCTGCTACCTGGCACATTATAGTATTGGCATCATGTAAATATGCACATCAATTAAAATAAACCTACAGCTAGCTATGACGGTGCGACGATAAATGAAAAGGGCATGATTCCTATGGTTAAGTGGGGGGGTTGTCTAACCCGTGGGGGTCATTGAGAGTTTCCATGTGTCGACCACCCACTAAAATTCTGTTGTTTGATTAGTTGGGAGCAGTTATGGCTGGGGAGTGGTGGGTGGTAGGACTACAGTCTTTTCCCCATGTACACTCCACCAGCAACCTCGCTCTTCCTCATACAAGGGTAGGGGAACGGTCACCATTCTCTCCCACTCCTTCCACTCTTCCACTCACAGTTTTGTTCTTCCTCCCACGGTGATTCGTTCTGGTTATCCTCACACAGAGAGAGATTCTGCTTCCTCTCGCACCGTTGGGGTTCTCCATCATGGTTTTGTCTGGGCCATCTCGCGCAGGCAGGGGTCTGCTCTATTCTTCCCTCTCTTGCTGATTGTTGGTTGGGGGTCTGTTCTTCCTCTTGTTCCCGCAGGGGATCATTTCTCCCTTCTCTCATTATCGGACTGTGTAAGCCATTCACACTCAGGGGCTAGGTTTATGTGTTACCCTCACGACTTGTGTTCTGTGTACCTGTTCTCCCTTGTTCAGGATTGAGAATCAGACTTCTCTGCTATTTGGGGACTGTGTAATGTTGCTGCCACTTCATTGTTGAGCTGGGACTGTGGTTTTTCCCTTGATTTGGCAGATACTGTAGTTTCCCTCCATTGTTCATGGCTTGTTGTAGTTTTTCCCCATGTTGTTTGTTGCTATGAATGCAATCATCTTTTGGTTGCCGCTGAGTTGTTTTGGCCACACTAGGGCCAAGAACAAATCTGAAACGTCTTGTTTAACCTGAGCTGTGTTCACCTTTTCATCTAGGTTGTTACCCTGTCGTCTTTGTTTCCCTCACAGAGCTGTGAACTATTGTTTTACTGCGGTATGCAGTAGTTGGTCTTCAGACTATTGAGAATAGGATTAGAGGCTGGATGTGCTTGAGAAATTAGTGTTTGGAGCCACTCAGACAAAGTGAGACTAGTAGATTTCTTCTCCACAACCCTTGAAGAATATTGGAAAGGGAAGTCAGGGCCTGAGGGACTGTGAAACAGAGAAAGGACTGATTCCTGGTATTGTGTGTGTGGATGTCTTAGAAGTTAGGGTTAGCTCCCGAGTAAGCGTCTTTATCTCTCTATTGAGACCACCAACTTAGCATTTAGCATTTCCTAGCTCCTTGATGGCTTGATAAACCCTACTATGTGGGCTTGGCTAATTTGTGTTCCTTGGCTATGTGTAAGCCTGCTTTGACCCTTATTCCTTGAGGAATCATGCCCAGCTTGGGTGTGGAAGTGTTGCTGAGAGATTGATGAGCATGCTGGCCTATGGTTGGGTGGAATGTTATAGCGACGTAGCTGGTTGTGGGACAAATTCTTTTTAAAGATGAGTATTCTTGACTATTCTGTCTTTGCATTTATATTTATTGATTTATGAATATGATGAACATGTGGTATGCATGAATGAATGTATGTTTTCTTCCGCTTTGTATATGAAGGATTATGCATCCTAGTGTGTTTTATGTTTTAAGCTTTATAATTCAGCATTATATGCTTGTTCGTGTTCATGGGGCTATTTTCTCGGATGTTTTTGATGGTTTGGTAGCATCCTCTTTCCGGTCAGAGGGTCAGGGACGTGAAATGGAGTTGAGTCACTTATCTCTTGGCATTCCATATGCCTTGAGATCACTTGTATTCAACCTTCCATTACCCCATTGAAGCACTATAGTAAGGAACCCTTTGGATACACTGAAAGAGGAGGAATTGAAGAGTAAGAAAACTATAGTCCATTGTTGTCGTATCTTATACTTGAGTCTGCATCCCTTTGTACCTTGGATCACTTGGTGTTCTTCCCAAGCTTTCCTTTGCTTGTGATATTTCTATCGAGAGATGGAGGATTGAGGCGGTGGAGGCCCAGGTGGATAAATCAGTTTCTCTGGTTCGAAGAATTGCTGACAGAGGTTGTCATTCTTGTAATCTCTGATTTATATTAATAGAAATATCTTTTCCTGTCCAATGATGTGCATTTTAATGAATATTGAATCCATGGATGCTTTGAATTGCTTATACATTATTGATTATATATGCTAGAGTAGGTCTAACACCATTATATAGAATGCTTGTCTTGTTTGCTGATTGTTGAGAGAGCAAATAGATTACACAAGCGGGATTGGAAAAGCTCAACGGGGATCTACATCAACCATCCAGAATAAGGTATGTTTCGAGATCCTTTAGTGTTAGATGTTTAATTTATCTTGCATATTGGGAAGGGATTGATTTCTGCAGTTACTCTATCTGTTGTGGTACCCCAAGCCATAGGAAATTTTCTCCATAACAAAATTGGAGACCATACTGGGGAGTTCCTAGTCATTTCCTTTGGGGGTTTTGTCAACATTCAATGTTCTTGAATTTTTTTGATTTCTCTGTTTTTGAGTTGGGTCTGGGGGCATGTTTTCCTAGTAGTGTCGGATAGAAGTAAATTTCTCCTCGGCTTGTTTTTTTACCTTCTTTTTTTATCTCTTTTTCTTCCTGTATGCGAGTTTTGCTTTCAAAGTCGCGTGTACACATGGGCTTTCCTGGAATAGCCGCGTATATACGCAGATTTTCTGCAAACAGTCATGTATGCCCTAAGTTTTTTCTTTTTGAGGAATATTAAGTGTTGTTGTGTGAGATTAGATGATTGTTGAGTCTTTTTGGATGCTTCTAGAATCTGTATACACCTCTGTTTCTTACCAAAGATGCTTTTTAGTTTAAATTTTTTCAAAATGTTCTTGTCATTTCATTTTCTATTTTTTGTTTTGGTATTAGTGCCGCAGGTCTCTTTTATCTTGGTGCTTTTCTTGGGTGATTTCTACTAGTGCTTGCAGAGTCTAGGGGTTCTAGAGTCATACTTTTGCTTTTTATCTCATTTAATTCAAAAAATACAAAAACATTTGGTTTTTGCATCATTATGCATTGTTTGCATTTTTTCAATTGCATGGTACTTGCATTAGGTTTGCTTGGAGAGTATTAGGCAGATTTTCATATAGGAATGATTGCATATTCATTTAAAGGAAAATTTTTCACTTCACATAGTAGCATGCCCTATTTTTCATTTGACATAGTGCATTTGCATTGATTTTTAGGAGTGCATTTGCATTGATTTTTAGGTGTGCATTTTACTTCTTGTTGCGTCATAACATCATTAGTTGCATGACCATTTTCCTTTTTGTGTAATAATCCAATTAAAATCAACACATAATAAAATGAATTACACTCTTTTCTTTTATAGGGTGCACAGACAAGACTAGGTTTTAGGGTCTTGGAATAGTTCATTGTGAGTAAATTCTCCGAGACCACTAAACGAAACATTTATGTGTCTGTTCAGGTGAGAGTGTGAAATTCCTTTATATAATTAGTGTTTATCAGGATCCTCCTCTTACAAGGGAGTTATGCACGAGGCAGTGTGAGTGGTTATGATTGGGATGACCCTTGGTTGTAACTGAGTAGCATCGGAGATATTTCCAAGATTGAATTCATATCTGGGGGCTCTTCCAATAGTTTTGGGGTTTTCTACCTTGCCCATACGATCAATCCCGCCTCTAATTGTCTGCTTGATCATTGATTATATTGATGTGACCTTAGTTTCCTTACCTAAGTTATCGAGGGGGTACTTCGCAGAGGTTATTCTGCAGGTGTCTTGGCCAGGTAGGGGTCGGACAGCACAGTCGCTATATGCGTTGAAGCTGAGGGCCACTATAACTAGTTATGAACCTCCACTTGTTGTGTATGGGAGTCTCAAGCCTCTCCTAGGTGATACACACCTGATTCATTCAGGAGCTCACATATCTTACCCTTGTTTGCTTGCGATTTAGCTTTACATTTTATAGGTGTATGCTGTGTGCACACTAGTTTGCCTAGGGTTTGTGTAATTAGATTGAGTCTTTTCATTTTTTGAGTCATTTTGGATTTGAGTGCAGCACCTCACCATTATCATCATTTAGCAGTACTTTCTCCTTCCACATCTCCTCCTCCTTTGGGAGAGAGAAAGAGACTGTCCAGGTGGACTACTTCTCACTTTGATTCACACACGATGAGAGATCATGAGGATGAGATTCCAGATATTTCCTCTCCACCTCACAAGGTTTGGGATGAAGATCCTACTCTCATATATGATCCTTCACTAGAAATACCTTCACATTATGGTTATGATCCCTCATTCGCAGGTTGCCAGTATTGGTTTCCAAAGGATGAGACTCATCATGAACCCACAAGCACTAGTCAAGTTCATCATGGCATGTCTGATATCCCTGCACCTGATCTAGCACATCATGTCGAGTCATAAGTTGAACCTAGCACTACGCCTTGGGGCACTCCTATTCCTTTCCATGCAAAGAGATTTGGGAGCACTGGTCACATTGCACCTTCCATCTCGGTGGTGGAAACAAATTCACATTCCTGTCCTAGACCTAGTGGTAGTAAACATATGTGGATACCAGAACCAAAACGAGTGACCATAGGGAACACCACTTACATCCCTTCACATGTCCCTTCATCCTCGATCCCCACTCCTTCGAATGCATTTTTGACTACCCTTCTTCCCTCTCATTCACGTGATCCTTCGGGATAGAATATTGCTACTAGCCATGTTCGTACTGCAACTGATCGCACAGTAGTATGTCAAAGTCAAGTACCTCTTGTTGTGTCAGGAGGTCATATCCCTATTTCTAGATCATCTTATGGTCCATCACAAGGAGTTCCCCATATCCCTAACTATGGAAATTCTCATGGGACATCACATGGGACACCTTATGGAGCTTCTCATGGATAGTCTTATGGACCACAGTATGGACATAACTATCAAACCTATGAGTGCAAGTATCAACAACCTGCTTACTCTTCTAATTATGGCTTTGTAGCACCGCATAATCATGGTAAACCACATCATAATTCTTACATACAACCCTATATGGGTAAAATGGGAGGAGGTTATTATGGACAAGGCCATGGTATTTATAGCAATTAGCCTTACATGAACCAGAACTATCAAGGAGCGTGGCATAGACCAACTCAACCTAGGCTCCCTTTCCTCACAACTTTGAACTTACCTAACTTATCGAGACTTATGAATGATCTGGTATCTCATGACCTGACCTGGCCGGCCATCCCTAACAAGATTCCTTCAGACATTCCCAAGTTCGAGGGCAAAGCTAGAGAAGATCCTAGTGAGCATGTCACTTCTTTCCAGCTTTGGTGCTCTTCCAATTCCTTACATGAGGATTCAATCCGTTTGAGGCTATTTCAACGCACCCTCACCGAGCCTGCATCGAAATGGTATATAGAGTTACCAAGGGGGGAATTTATTTGATTTGATGACCTTGCCATGACTTTCCTCAATCACTTTCAGCTACCCATACATTACGACGTCGATACTGAGATCTTGTTGACATTTCAGCAAGACAAAGGAACACATATCTTAGATCATATTTAAGAGTGACGTAGATGGAAGCGGTTGATTAAAGCCTTTGTACCACCAGAATTTTTCCTTGAGTGGTTCCTCAAGTTGTTATTACCTTACATTGTGAAGAATGTTTCTACATCCAGAGTCCAAAATGAGGAACAAGTAATCTTTAGGGCACAAGAGTTGGATTTTATCTACGCTCAATTCGTACTTTTGTATGAGATTATACCTAATGCTCCATGATCTAGTTTCGATCCCAAGATCAAGCCTGGGCCACATGCCAATGGCATTGTGGGTTGTACAAGTGCCAGACCTGCGGATTCAGTTGTGAAACAAGTGAGCAAATTTTCAATTAATCAATCCGCATTAGGACAAGCCATGGCTTTGTCTCAACCTACCCAAATGGTGAGTGTACTTTCCGTGCAATCATTGGACCGGAAGGGAAACTAGTAGCCTGGAAGGAATAAGAAAAAAGTGAAAAATAATCATAAGGGTGGGAACAAGAATGAAAATGCTAATTATAATGACAAGAACACTCTTAATGCTGAGGGGGACAAGCTATTTAAATGTAAGGTAAAGTTTCCTTGCAAGTTCTGTAAGGAGGACCACCTCACTCACTTGTTCCCTCATATGGAATATGCCTTGAGGTTCATAGCACAGGGCCCAACCATGCTAACTAATCCTTTACACAACAATCAAAATATGAACTCGAGGACCATTTATCCTCATTGTGCATTGGGTGGACATCAAAATCCATCAGAATCCAATAGTGGTCATGGTTGCATTAACATGGTGTGCGTTACTAAGGTTGTGACTCGTGTGAAGGATTATGGTTCGTCACAACCGGACCTTGGAAAGGAACCCGCTCCACCTGAGAGCCCTTTGCATATCAAAAAACCTATGGATAAACCTGAAGTTGCACCTTGCATTCCTAAGGGAATCCTAAATCATTCAGGGCACAATCCTAATGCGCAAGCCGCCCAGAACTATTCCATTGTCGAGGATTTGGGCCAAACTCCTTGTGCGATGTCTGCGCTTGAAGTACTTCAGACTTGTCCTCCGTAGAGGAGAGACTTTATTTCTACTCTTGGGGTGGATGATGATAACTCTTCTTTCATTATCAAATTTGAAACCATGGGAATACAACCTTGCTTGCCTTACTACGTGTCTCTTTTGATTCATGTAGAATGTCATAATATGACCATCAAACACACTATGATTGACAAAGGTGCTACTACTTTCGTGATGTCTTTGTCATGTTGGAATGGTTTGGGTTCTCCTAAGTTGTCTCAATATGCTACTATGTTGACAACTTTTGATGGTAGATAATTTCGGCTGCACATTATTCTTCCTTCTCTTAAGATCCAATTGGGAGGGAAGACCGTCACAATCGAGGTCGAGGTGGTTGATGCGCCCCTTGACTACAATCTTCTGCTAGGATGGAATTGGATGTATAGTAAGCAAGCCATAGCCTCTTCTCTCTTTCAAGTGGTATGCTTTCCATTTAATGGGAAGATCGTTACGATTAATCAGACGTTGTTCCATAATCCGAGTGTTAATGCATCATTGGGAAATTCTATCCAGATTATCGATCATTCTCAGCCGACAACCGAGAGTGTGACTGTGGGTATGTATCCATCTCTTATGGGAACCTTTAGCTGTCTTGCGCCTATTCTTATGATCAGATCTATTTTTGGTGGGGCTTCATCCTCATTGAATTCGGTGTCTTTTCGCACTACCCATATGGAAGATCCTTGGATTCTTCCTTCACCGAGTCCTTCGATTGTACCTATCAAAATGGGTGTGCGCTTTCTTGCAACGATGGTAGCATATCAAGCAAAACTTGATAAAGTTGTAGATCCTAGTCCTTCCTCTTCACAGATGGAGGAGGAGGACCCTTATGTGATACCTGCATGGGAAGTTGAGTCCTCTCACGCACATGATTCCCTTAGCGATGTTTTTCCATCGGATGAAGCCATTATTGAGGCCATGTCTAGGGTTGAGCCACCTTCAGAAGAATTACATCATCGATCATATTTTCCTCCTGAGATCGACCATATGGAGCATGATGACTTTAAGGAGATTCATAGTGAAAATATTGGTAGTCCCATGGTTCCATTGAGCTCTCTTGGTCAGATGGTCGATGGGAACATGGCGAATTTATCACCTATTATTCCTATCAATATTTCTCACGATCCTGGAAAAGTTGAGAATGTCTACATTGGGGCGAGTTGTTCCCCTGATGAGATCAAGGAGTATACCGAGTTATTTAAAGAGTTTCATGACATCTTTTCTTGGTCATATGAATAAATTCCATGTATCGACCCTCATATTATTGAACATGAGATTAATACCTATCCAAATGCGAAGCCGGTCCAACAACGTTTCCGTACGGTGAATCCTAGAAAAGCACCCGCCATTAAGGCTGGGATAGAGAAACTGTTAAAAGTTGGTTTTATCTATCTCGTTCCCTTGACGGAGTGAGTTTCAAATCCCATTCTGGTTGATAAAAATCAGGGAGCAATCCGTATATGCACCGATTTCCGTGATTTAAATCGTGCTTGTCCTAAGGATAATTTTCCCACACCATTTATTGATCAGATTTTGGATGAGTGTGCAGGAAGCGAGGTATTCTCCTTTATGGATGGTTTTTCCAGATATAATTAGATTCACATCAAAACCAAGAATCAACATAAGATTACATTGTTTTTTCCTTGTGGTACTTTTGCATATCGAAAGATGCCCTTCGGCCTTAAAAATGCCAGAGCTACATTTCAGTGGGCTATGACCTTAATTTTTCATGATCTCAAAATGATTATCGAAGTGTATTTGGATGACCTTGCTGCTCATTCGCGTTTGAGAGTGCGTCATCCATAACATTTGAGGTTAGTATTCGGAATATTTCATCACTACCAGGTTCGTTTAAATATTCATAAGTGAATATTTTGCGTGATTATTGGTCTCTTGCTAGGGTTCATCATATCTAGGGAGGGTATAAGAGTCGATCCCTTATAGGTTGATGCAATACTTAAATTGTCTCCCCTGCATAATATTAGACATCTTCAGTGTTGGCAAGGCATGGAAAATTTCTTGCGGAGATTCGTAGTTAATTTTTCCAACTTGACTAACGAATTTATGCGTCTTTTAAAGAAGGACACTCCTTTTTTCTGGGATGAGAGAGCCCAAAAGTCCTTTGATGCTCTTAAGCAATCCTTAGCATCAGCCCCCATGCTTAGTCCACCTGACTATAGCCATGATTTTTTAATTTATGTGGCCACGTCCATGGAGACAATTGGTATGGTTTTGGTTCAGGAGGATGAGGAGATCCATGAGCATGTAATATATTATTTGAGCCGAAACCTTATTGATGCAGAAATCTATTATTCCCATGTGGAGAAACTTGCCTTGGCCACCATTCACGCGGTTTAGAGATTAAGACATTACATTCTCCTTCGCCGAACCTTGGTTGTAGCTCATATCAATCCGTTTCAGTTCATCCTCAATAGAAGGATGATTGGGATAAAATACAATACAATGGATTGTTATTTTGCAAGAGTTCTATCTCAAATTTGTTTCGGTGAAATCGAAGAAATCGTTGATCTTTGTGGAGCTCATATCTGATTTTCCAAGTTTGGAGAAGGAAGAGGTTTATGAGGATACATTTGTCGATGAGCATATTTTCCTTATCTCAACTTTGGACCTGTGGTACAGGGATATCATTATATATTTGCAAATGTTAAAGGTCCCTACTCACCTTTCACAGGATGAGCAACGACGATTACGTCATGTAGCTAAGAACTACCTTATAGTGGATAACACTTTGTACTGCCATGGGGTATATTCCATTTTGCATCGTTGTTTAACCCATGATGAGGCTGAGGTTGTGTTGAATGATTGCCACAGAGGGGCGTGTGGTGGTCATTTATTTGGGATTTCTACAACCCAAAAAATATTGAGAGCAAGATATTTTTGGCCGTAAATTTTCAAAGATTGCGTTAATGCGGTCAAGAAGTGCCACCCTTTCCAGGTGTTTTCATGCAATATGTGCTTGCATCCAGCCCCGTTACATCCTATTATCACTGTTGGTCCCTTCGCCAAGTGGGGGATTGAATTTATGGATTGCAACCCAGCTTCGACTGTGGGGCATCATCACATTATAGTGGCTGTCAATTATTTCATGAAATGGGTAGAGGCTATGCCCACGGTTAAATATGACGGTGAGACAGCCGCACATTTCATTTTCAACCAAATTATTACTTGATTCAGTATTCCGAAAGAGCTTATCACTAATCATGGTAGGAAATTTTAGAATAAAATGATGGAAGAGTTGGCTTCAAATTTAGGGTATAAGCAGGAGCATTCATCTTCTTATTACCCTCAGGCGAATGGACAGGTTGAAGCAGTGAATAAATCACTTAAGTCTATTCTCCAATGAACCATCGCACAAAGCAAGACAAATTGGCATATCATGTTATATCCTGCTTTGTGGGCCTATAGAACTACGGTTAAGACTACCACTAGTTTCTCTCCATATCAGCTTGTGCATGGGGTGGAGTTTGTCTTGCCAGTTGAATGCAAAATCCCTTCGTTGAAGCTAGCTATAGATATTTTACCAGACACTTCCGCATTGAAGGAATGTTTGGTCCACTTAGAGCAGCTTGATGAGCAACCCCGAGATGACTTAGTGGCTTTAGAAATAAATAAGCGTCGCGTTAAGGTCCAATATGATAAGTCTGTCTATCTGAGGAGGTTTAGTGAATGTGATTTGGTCCTTTTGTGGGATCAAGCTAAAGAACCCTTAGGGGAAGTAAAGTTTAATCCCATGTGGCATGGTCCTTACATGGTCAAACATGTGTTAGAGAAGGGCACCTATGAAATGGTGGATTATGAAGGGACAACCTTGGCGGAGCCTAGAAATGGGCTCTATCTTAAAAAATACTATGCATGATCTTCAGCCAAGGCTGATTGTTGTATATTATTGTATAGTTTCTGAATTGCATAGTTAGGTTTTCTTATGGTGATCGGGTTTGTTGATTAGCTTCCATTTCTTATGGTAGATGTTGATGGAGTCTTCCTTTTACATAGGATTCACCGATGGTGATAGCTGTCACACTCAAAACTCACCTTCGACTGCTTGGGTGATTTATACTCCTACGGGTCAACTATTGTCTTCAGAAGGCATATGTTTACGGCCTTCTTCAAACAATGTTGCTGAATATAGTGTCATTATTGAGTTATTGTGTGATTCCATTTCACATGGTGTTCTCTCTCTTGAGGTACGTCTTGATTCACATTTAGTGGTTTCACAGCTTAATGGCTTGTATCGTATTAGGGATCTGATATTATTACGAAGATTCTTATGTGTGAGATTGCTAGAATGGCAATTTGAGAATATAACATACATTCATGTTTCAAGAATTTTTAATCAAGTTGCTAACTCATATGCTAACTATGTGTTAGATTGGCATTTGTTTCATAGACCATAAGCATATCACAAACATACATTTTTGTACACATGTAAATAAATAAAATTGATTATCCTAAATTTTTTTCATTAACATCCAAAATGTGATGTCATAATACAAAATTGGGGCTTCTAAGCCACCAAAATTTAATACACAGCCGTACAAAAAGAAGTACTCTCAGGTCTCTAAGCCTGAGGAGGAGGAGGGGGGTTCTAATCATGGTAGCACACCACAGCTCTAGCTAGCCATCGAAATAATCGAACCCATGCTCGTGGTACACCAAACACCTAGCGCTGCATGGCCTCAAGCAAGTCCTCGACTTGTGCTATGGGTACCCTATGTGTCAAGCGTACAAAGTTTGTGTGAATGCTTTGGATCGTCCGCTCCGCATCCACACCCATGATGTAATCTCCTCTTCCCCCCCATCTATGATGAGGGTAACCATTTGGTCACTGTGGTCCAATATCTACATACACATGACAAATTGTCACTATGTGTCGTCACACCAAAACATTTCTTTTGAGTCAATATATCAAAAACCACAAAAAAATTTAATAATTCAAAAAACTTAAAAACTGGGTTTGGGATTCGTTACCTATGTCGCCATATGCTGCTCCTGGTGGTAGGGGCATTTTTGGATCTCCACGAAAGTCTATTCCTGCATAGGGGTAGTCATCGATGGCAATGATTTACCTCCGCCACCATGGAAAGAAGTCTGTTGGGTAGGGGTTAGCCACCCTACCTCTACCCAGTCTGCGCATAACATTTTCCCAACGTTGTTGTGTCATATCTCGAACACCATGTGGAGGAATGTCCACTCTAGGGCTTAGCCCCAGTACACGTTCAAATAAGAACATGCTCATTATGCTGTCGAAACCAAAGTTTCTCACCCCGCCCATCTTGCAGTCACTGAGCTGCTGCTTCATGTTGCTCAATAACACAGTGCTCCAGTCATACACTATGGGTCTCATACACTCCACCGAATAGAACATCAGTGGCCGAGAGGCCTGGTGGAGTGAAGCTAAGCCGAGTATCCTGCTGAGTGCCAATAGTATGGCCTTCAGTCCCAGTACCTAGATCGAGTTTGTCAGGATTTGACTCCCAACCTTTTCCGTGTCTGGAAAGCAGTACACCACAATGTACTCATCAATAGTCAATCCACCTCCTGGCCTGCGAGATCAGAGATTTAATACCTCTCCTCGTCGAGATAATCCAGTGATAAACTATATGTCCTCAATTTCTATACTGAGTGACATCCCGTTAATGTGGAAAGAATCAGAGTCTGGATCCTAGTAATCCACTAGCATCTGCAGGAGTCTTGGTTTGGCCCTCAAGTTTCCAAGACACCAAAACTTATACAAACCACATGCACACAAAGCTTACTGGTCCATTAAATCACCTTGCATAGCCTCTTCTACATCACCATGTTGCCTCTCCCTCCATTCTAAAACCATCTTGCACAAAAAACAAGAGATTTGCTCATTATTAGCCCTTGAAAACCTCATCTGCGACCACATATGCGACTATTTGCAAAACAGTCGTGTATGTATGCGGGTTTGGGCAGATTTTTCGTGTATGGCCAGCCCTATACGCAGAAAAAACCCCGATACCCACGTGGGCTGAAACACATAATTTAGGATGGCCTAGAAAATTAAATGAACCATGAAAAGTTAAAAAATTTGCATGAAATAGGAAGAGGAGGACATGAGGAATTACATGGATCAAACGGTGTCGAATTTTGCCAAACGATGCTCTTGGAATTCAAGTTGGAAGTTTTGAGCTCAAATGGGTAAAAATTTCAAATGATATGGAATTTTTAAATTTTTAGAAATTTTTTACCCACTTTCTATAGTTTTGACCATTTTGGACCATTTTGGACCGTTTTGAACTAATTTGATGATGTAGGAGTCTGTTTTGAGCGCGGTTTGATCGTGGTTTTGACCCGTTTGTGCTGATTTTAGGTATTATGTCTAAACTGGCATATAGGTTAGGTTTCACATCCATTTGCACTTTTCATGACCTTATGACTGTTTCATTATAACCTTAGGTACGAACCCATTCTATCTTGTCACAGAACCTTATTGTTGCTTTTAAAAGTGACATGATGTTAATGGTAGAGCTTGACCATACATGGGTAACCTAGTTAGATACTGTTTTTCATTTGGTGCCCATGCCGACATTTTTCCTTTAGGGTGTGTGATTCCTTTGTATAGTATCGCCATGACTTTGCGTAAGAGCCTCATACTCCTCTTGATCTTTTTGATGGCCTTTTCCCCAGGAATCCATTATGTCAAGTTGTAATTTCATAATCATGAGTTTTGCTTACCTTATTGATCCTTATGCCAGCTTCCCTGACTTTGATTATCAGCCATATATCCCAAGCTTGTCTCATGTATAGCCACGCAGAGCCATTTTATATATATTTTGCAGCTTGATTCCCCATTTTTGGGGGGAGGGGTCTTTCCCCCGAGTGTCGTTATCCTGCACATGTTTCCTTGCATTGAGCATAGTTTGTTTGCCCCTTGACACTCGTCTCCTCCTAGTTTGTAACTATAAAACACTTTTGTTCTTTTTCAAGCTTTTGAAAATATTTGAAAAAGTCCAAAAAAATAAAAAAAACTTAAAAGTCGGACATGAAAAGATGTTATCTTTGGTAGCAGTTGAGTCATGTCTCCTTTGAACAGTGAACTATATATCACATCCATTGGTTGGGTTAATAGTTTGACTTTAGGAGCTGTACTCGTTTCTATCACTTTATCTCCACCGACTGGTTAAGCCTCTAGTCCCTATGGAGCCTCTGTCGATGCCTCCTGTGTCGCAGAGATGTCCCAGCTTTTTATATTGAGTCTATGCTACCTACATTTAGTCACCATTCACCTTTATGCTTTTGTTTGAAGGAAGTTGAAGCCCGAGTCGACCATTCCTCAGTTTTTTTGACTTTGCATGTCGGCCATTCCCGGTACTGATACTGGTTCGTGCACATTATGATCGAGTCCTTCCACATTATACAGCTTTGCTGAGTACCTCGTGTTGGATGATGGGGATGCCTTAATTCCCTCCTTCCAGCGGATTTCATCGCATCGACTTCAGAACATTTATTCTGGGATAGGATTCTAGAGTCATTTTGAGTTCCTTGAGACTTGCAGTCATCATTGGCAGGTTCTCTCGCCATCGATAGTTTTGGGAATACATCAATGTCCCCTAATCGATGGATTCTTTCAAGTGTTCGACCTCAACACATTTATTCACACTTGTTAGATTGCACTCTAGTACCTTGATTCCCATTTTCATTATTGGTGGGTGATCTCGCGTCTGTTAACGGTATACATCAATGACCAGTAATAAGACGATGGACTACTATGTTCGACTTCGACACCTATATTCACTTAGTAGGACATGCACTCATAGCATATTATGTAGAAGAATTTCCAATTTGGTAGCATTTCTGCTATGCTACCTCCTTGATCATGCCAATGTTCATGAGATTTCAGCTCTCGTGACTTGATTCCAGTGTATGTTAGATATCTTCACCCATTATGGAGATATCGATCCATTGTATATCTTCAGCTTTCATTAAGATCATGATCCTTTTTATATATTCATCATGGAGATTCTGATCTATCTATATTGTACGTGGTGATGACCATACATGTCATATTTTGTATCATGTCTATTAATGGCCATTGTACTCTTATGTATCCGGGACTGTTGTATATACTTGCAGTTGTAACACCCCGGTTTTGGCACCGTTGCATTAGATGTATATGATGTACATATTGTAAATGATCATGGTGCGGAGCTAAATGCCAAGGCCCCACCATTGATTGGTTATGCTATGTTTTAGATTTAAATTGCCACCGATGGTATATCGGGGCATGCAGCATACATATTGAGTTTTGTCATCATGTAAATATGCATCTGTTAATTAAATAACCCAACCAGCTATGTTTGCTGCAACTAAATTGAGAAGGGGCATGATTTTCACAAGGATAAGGGTTGGGGAATGTCAAACCTTGGGAAATGGGGGAAAAATCCATGTGTCATCTCTCCTTGTTTTATCCAACCACCACCATTAAGAACTACTACTATTAGTTGGGGCAGTTATGGCTGGGAGTGGAGTGTGGCAGGACTGTCAGTCCTTGCCCACACGCACACTCCACCAGTGCGGTTGACCTCACGATGGCAAGCAAAAACCACCGATATCACTCTAGCGGACTCTCTCCACGATGGTGCTGAAACACTCACGCACTTTCGACTACTGTGCATCCTCTCCATTGTTTGTTCATTTCCACGCATAGGATTTTCCTAGTTTTACTCGTGCATTTTTTCCTCTACGGATTTTGTGGATGGAGCGAGTGTATACTTTCCTCACAGATTGATTAATGGATTGTTGTGGTCTCCCTTACGTTATAGTGTGTTTTGTTGGGGCTTTCTTTATGTTTGGGGACGGGAGTCTGTTCATCCTCACGCATAGGCAGCTGTTCTGCTGGATCTCACGTAGCCAGGAGGGGAGCCACTTATTGGCTGTCATTCATGTTTTTCCACAGAGTGGAATCGGTTGCATTTTTCCCTCTGTATTTTGGGATATGGTGCAAGTTTCCTTCACGCACAGGTTGAGAGTATGTATCTTCTTCCCTATTGTAGCATGTGTAATTCTTTTCCACTTGCTTAGTTGTCCAGCACGGATTTCTATCTTTCCTCATGTTGCGGTTGTGATTATTGTTACATTTGGGACTGTTGGAATTCACTGGGGAGTCGTTTTGGCCATGATAGGGCTAAGAACAACTCAAGAGTTGTTTTCCCTATTTAAGATGTAACTGCTGATTGATTGCATGCGTGCAATGGTTGGTCTTCGGACTGTGTTGGGAGTAGGGATGGGGGCTTGGTTTGCTTGATAAACCTGGTGTGTTTGGAAACCACACACACAGATCTAGAGGGTTGGATTTATTCTCCACAACCCCTGAATAGCACTGGAAGGGAATGCAGGGCCTAAGGGACTATGTAGCAGAGAAGGGACTGATTCCTTATGTTGGGTGTGTGTGTGTGTCTTAGAAGTTAGGTTAGTTCTGGTGTATGTGTTCCTAGCTCAGTAATGATCTCACCAGCTTAGCATTTATCCTTTCCCAAATCCTGAATGGCTTGATAAACCTGACCATGTTGGCTTGGTTGTCTTGTTGATGGCCTGATAAACACAACTGTGTTGTCTTGGCTGTGTTTTGTGTATCCTGGCTATGTGTAAGCTTACTTGTCCCTTATTCCTTGGAGAATCATGCCTATCTCGGGGGTGGGAGCGTTGCTGAGAGATTAAGGAGCATGCTGGCCTATGGTTGGGTGGAACGCTGCACCGACGTAGTTGGTTGTAGAACAAGTTCTTCATAAGATAAGTAATCTTGCCTATTTTACTCCTGCACTCATTTTACTGTTATTGAATATGGAGAACATGTTGAATGAATGTTTGTATGAATGAAGATGTTGAATGCTTGTATGAACGTATGTTTTCTTCCGCTGTGTATGATAAATGATCATGTATGCACGTCCTACTTCAAAGCATTTTATTTCAGCATTTCAGAAATTTTATGAATGCACATGTTCATGGGGCTCTTAGCTCGGATGGTTAACGCCATGGTAGCGTCCTTTTCGCTGGTCGGAGGTTCAGGGACGCCACAGTGTGGTATCAGAGCTCATGTTGCAGCATGGGCTTGAATGGACCACGAAGATGCAGTGACAGAAGCAAAATTTCTTTCTACCCAGCAGAGATAAGAAGTTTATGACAGAAAACTTCCACAAATTTGTCTTAGTGTTTGAACTGTCAGTTCATTAGAACACTTCGCGGGAAGGACTTCTGATGTAGCAGAGAGCTAGACGGAAGCATACCCAATGCAGCACAGTTGGAAGGAAAATTGTGGAAAATTTTATGAGTGATCGACATCCGTCGGTGGAAAAAGTTGATCGAGCGCCCGCCGTTGCGGATGGCTAGACAACTACGTGACCGAAGGGTAAGGCCTCCGACCGCCGATGCCGTAAAGAAAGTTAAAAATTTTTCTAAGGCCCGAAATCGAAAGAAGATAGTGTTTCATGTGCCAGCATTTCAGAATCCTAGAGTACTAGTCTTTCGATGAGAAGATACTGCCGACACTGATCAAGTTATGCCACAGGAGGTTGGGCTGCTGATCGGGAGAAGAGCGAAGGTGGTGGGCCACCGTTGCAGCTGCTGATGGAACTATTTCATCGACGAAAAGGAAGAGAATGGAGCCGATCAAGCAACGGAAAGGAAGACTAAAGGTGGAAATTTAAAAAAAAAAATTCTAAGTCCTGGAGTCGTCAGCCATCGGTGATGGTTAGTGGATTGAACATCGCTGTTGCGGCTGCCTAGATGACTAACCACCCGATGCACAAGACACCCGACCGCCAATGCAGCGCATAGGCTGGTTTCATCACCGATTAGGTTTGGATAGTTGGATGTGGATCCGATGCAGCAGAGAAGTTAGTTGTTTTGACCGCTGAAATGTTGGAATGTTAGTGGGATGAGATCCGATCCTGTACAAGGAAATTTTGAGTTTCAGTGGGATTTTCAGCAGTTTTACAGTGAATTTTCAAGGTTGAAAAGGAGAAAGTGGCAGCGATCTTATGCGCCAGATTGCACAAAAATCAAGGATTTACCCCAAAAAAAAAAACGAGGGCGCTGCCATAAGGGGGCAATCCTTCTTGACCCCCGTTGTCCCCCTGAGATAGACATTCTTTGAGGAAGAAAATTCTATGTTTTGGGAAAACTTGTAATTTTATAATTATTCTAGGAGAAGGTAAGTGATTCTGATTTATATCAATAATGTGCATCTAACAGTTGTGTTACTAACACGTTTGTAGAATCATAGCCACCTTCAAGAGCAGTATTCCAGGTAGCGCAGTTTGGTAAGTAAGTGGTGGTTTAGTTATGAGAACTCATGATGGATATGATGCTCAGGATTCCTATGAGCATGCACGAGATGCCATGGGAGAAAATACTCGTAATGGAAATGATGACATAGATTCTAATGGAAGGAGATTCCAAGAGACACCGTCAGATGTTGCAGCCACCATGAGAATCTTGATCAAAGACCAGGAAGAGAAACATCAGTTGAATGCTGCTATGTTGCAGAGTTTGATAGACTTACAGAGAAAGGTAGACTCTGGACGAGGTACCAGCAAGACCAGAAGGTAGTAAGAGCAGTACTAGGAGAAGGAGAAGGACTTCTAGTGGATCATCTAATTCTGAATAATCCAGTGGGGATTCAAGTTCTTCTTCTCATAAAAGAAAAAGAAAGAGACACCATAGGGATCGCTCTCGGGATGAATTCAAGACAACTAAACCTCCTACATTTGATGGTGAGGTAAAGACTAGACAAGAGGTTGAAGCTTGGCTTCTTGGGATAAAGAAGTACTTTCAAGTGCATGATTATTCAGGAAACATGAAGGAAAGAGTTGCCATATTCAATATGAATGGAAGAGCATCCATTTGGTGGGAACACTTCAAGCAAGTAAAGAGGATCAGTGAAAGGAGACTTAAGTGGAAACAATTCTAGAAGTATTTCAAGCAGAAATACCTCTCTGATAGGTATTATGATGATAAGATTAAGGAGTTCCATGAGCTGAGATTGGGACAGCTGACCATGGAAGAATATGCAAATAAGTTTTTGGAGCTGTTAAGGTATGTCGGATACATCAGAGATGAAAAAGTGAAGGTACGGCATTTTCTGAGTGGATTACCTCAGTCTTACAAAGATAGAATTGAGTTTTATGAACCTAGAAATCTTGAAGAAGCAATAAGGAATGATAAGTATTGATATGAACAAAGAAAAGGTAAACCGAATTACCATAAGGCATGGAAGGACAAGAAGAATGAGAAGTTTGACCAAAGAAAGAAAGGTTTGAAACCTTCTAACTTCAGGAATCAGCAGAAGTAGCCATCCCAAGCTGCGAGTAAGCCAGTTGGAGTGACAGGAGAAAAGCCTAAGGATCCACAAAAAAATAGAGGGCCACTTCAATGTTGGAAATGTGGAGGACGCCACATGCGCAAAAATTGTCCACTCGAGAATGAGAGTGCAAGGCTAGCTTATAACATTAAAGAAGTAGAAACAGTGGGTCAAGTAGCAAGTGCAGTCCCTAGGATTTATGCAGCACTGGAGGACTGCCAGGCAGACCACCAGTCAATTGTGGTTGAAGTAGCAGGTAAGATTGTTGAGCAATCTATTTCTATTTTGATTGACCCTGGTTCTACGCATAGTTACATTACTCCTAGAGTAGTGGAGATTTGTGATTTTAAGAAAGTAAAGCATAGGAAATATTGGTTAGTCCAGCTAGCCACTGGAACTAAGAGAAAGGTCAGTGAAGTGGTAGAGAAATGTCCATTGGTCATGAATGGATTGGTCACGTGTGTAGATCTGAACGTTCTACCACTTGGTTCCTATGATGTTCTCATTGGAATGGATTTGTTAGAAGCTCACAGGGTGAAGATTGACTATTACAATAATACTTTTGAATGCGTGGATGAAGAAGGGAACCTAGTAGTTATCAAAGGTATTCCAAAGGTGATTTTAGTACGGCAGGTTTTAGCAATGCAGTTGAAGAAGTTCTATAGGAAGGGTTTCCAGTTGTATGTAGCTCATATTTTGGAGACATCAGGAGATGAAACTCTGAGGTTGGAGGACTATCAGGTGTTACAGGAATTCAGGGATGTGTGTCTTGATGAGATTCCAGGGCTTCCTCCAAAGCGAGACATTGATTTCACTATTGAACTCGTGCCAGGAGCAGGACTAGTGTCCAAGGGACCCTACACGATGAGTACACCGGAGATGCTAGAATTGAAGATGCAACTGCAAGAGTTGTTGGAAAAGAAGTATATCCAGCCGAGTGTGTCTCCTTGGGGAGCACCGGTTCTGTTTGTAAAGAAGAGAGATGGTACACCCAGGTTGTGTATTGATTACAGACAATTGAATGAGGTTACGGTGAAGAATAAATATCCTTTGCCTAGGATTGATGACCTCTTTGATCAAATGAGAGGAGCAAGGGTATTTTCCAAGATTGACTTGAGGTCTGGTTACCATCAGGTGAGAATCAAGGATGAAGACATTCATAAGACAGCCTTCAGGACAAGGTATGGACATTATGAGTTTGTAGTGGTACCATTTGGTCTCACAAATGCACCAGCTACATTTATCTGCCTTATGAATAGTGTCTTCAGCAGATATTTGGACAAGTTTGTTCTTGTTTTCCTTGATGACATTCTTGTTTATTCTAAGAAGGAGGAATAACATGAAGAGCATTTGAGATTGACATTGAAATTGCTCAGGGAGCATCAATTGTATGCAAAACTGAGCAAGTGTGACTTCTATAGAGATAGAATTTAGTATTTGGGTCACATTATCTTAGAAGAGGGTATATCTGTGGACCTTGAAAAGATTGAAGCCATTATGAATTGGCCTACTCCAAGAAATGTGACAGATGTAAGATCTTTTATGGGACTTGCAGGATATTGCAGGAGATTCATTGAGGGATTCTCCAAAGTTGCACATGCCATCACTTATTTTCAAAAGAAAGGGATGAAGTTTGAATGGACATCGAGGTGTGAAGAAAGCTTCTAGCGGTTGAAGAATATTCTCACCAATGCACCAATATTGAAAGTTGCAGATCCAGAGAAATATTTTTTGGTGTGTACCGATGCATGCAGACAAGGGCTTGGAGAAGTCCTTATGCAAGACAACCATGTGATATGTTACGAGTCATTAAAGATGAAGGAACATGAGAAGAACTATGCCACTCATGATCTAGAGCTTGCAACCATAGTACATGCCCTCAAGATGTGGAGACACTACTTGATGGGCAGGAGATTTGAGCTCAGAACGGATCATTGTGGACTAAAGTATCTATTTGACAAGCCTACTTTGAATGCTAGGCAAGAAAGATGGATGGAGTTTTTATGTGATTTTGATTTTGAAATCAAGCACATAAAGGGAAAAGAGAATAAGGTAGCTGATGCACTTAGCAGGAAGGTGCAAGAAATGTGTGTGGCATCTCTTAGTATTTTCCAATTAGATTTGACGCAGCAGATTGTTAGTCACGCTGCTGGAGATGAATTGTATGAGCAGGTAAAAGACAAATTGCAGCAACAAAGTCTTGAGAAGAGGTATGAAGGATATAAATTGGAAGAAGATGAGATTATCACTTATAAAGGTAGAATTTATATTCCGAATGCAACAGATTTGAGGAGAGTTGTTATGGATGAAATCCATCAAGCTCCGTACTCTAGTCGCCCAGGATATCAGAAGACAATTGCTACAGCTAGAAAGCAGTACTTTTGGCCAAGAATGAAAAGGGATATGGCTGAGTACATTTCGAGGTGTATGAAATGTCAACAGGTAAAGGTTGAGCATCAACACCTTGCAGGTTTGTTGTAGCCTTTTCCAGTTCTGGAATGGAAATGGGAAGTTATTTCCATGGATTTTATTACAGGATTGCCGATGACTTGGAGACAACATGATTCCATCATGGTTGTGGTAGACAAGTTGACAAAGGCAGTGCATTTTATACCAGTGAAGTCTACTCATAAGACTGATGACATTGCAAAGATCTTCATGAAGGAGATCTTCAAATTGCATGGATTCCCGAAGGCAATAGTCTCTGATAGAGATCTCAAGTTCACTTCCAATTTTTGGAAGGGGTTGTTTGTAGATTTGGGTACAAACCTAAACTTCAGCATTTCATACCATCCTCAGACAAATGGGCAGACATAGAGAGTTAATCAGGTGCTCAAAGATATGCTTCGCATGTACATGATGGTCAAACCAACCAAGTGGGAAGATTACTTACACTTGTTAGAGTTTGCTTACAACAATGGACAGCAGGCATCCTTGGTGATGAGTCCATATGAAGCTTTGTATGGAAGAAGGTGTAGGACACCAGTGACTTGGGATAACCCAATGAACCGGGTTGTGCTTGGACCAGATTTGCTAAAGGAAATGAAGCAATAGGTTGTAAAGATCGTGCAGAATCTAAAAGCAGCACATGACAGACAGAAAAGCTATGCAGATAAGCATAGGGTGAATAGGGAGTTTAGTGTTGGGGATCATGTTTACCTCAGAGTGAGGGCAAGGAAGAGTTACTTGAAGCTTGGAAGTTGTGCCAAGTTGTCACCTAGATACTGTGGGCCATTTGAAGTGCTTGAAAGAATAGGGCCAGTTGCATATAGACTTGCATTGCCTGCTAGCACTAGAGCTCATAATGTTTTTCATGTTTCTTTGCTTAAGAGATATGTACATGATCCTAACCATGTGATAAATTGGGATGTGATTCAGGTGGAACCCGAGGGAGAGTTCCAAATTGAGCCAATACGCATCCTTGACAGGAAGGTCACAATGCTCTGGAACTGGGCCATAGGTCAGGTAAAGGTGCAATGGGAGCACACAGACTTGAAGAGGCTACATGGGAGCTGGAGGATGCCATGCGATTGGCACATCCATTTTTGTTCAATTCTGCGGAACACTGAGGTGATACTAGTGTAGCATTTTGTTCAATTTTGTAAAGCACTGAGGACAGTGCTATTGAAAAGGGAGGGGAATGTAACACCTCGGTTTTGACCCTGTTGCATTAGATGTATATGATGTACATATTGTAAATGATCATGGTGCGGAGATAAAGGCCAAGGCCCCACCATTGATTGGTTATGCTATGTTTTAGATTTAAACTGCCACCGATGGTATATCGGGGCATGTGGCATACATATTGAGTTTTGTCATCATGTAAATATGCATCTGTTAATTAAATAACCCAACCAACTACGTTCAGGGCAACTAAATTGAGAAGCGGCATGATTTTCACAAGGATAAGGGTGGGGGAATGTCAAACCTTGGGCAATGGGGGAAGAAGCCATTTGTCATCTCTCCTTGTTTTATCCAACCACCACCATTAAGAACTGCTGCTGTTAGCTGGGGTAGTTATGGCTAGGAGTGGAGTGTGGTAGGACTGTCAGTCCTTGCCCACACGCACACTCCACCAGCGCAGTTGACCTCACGATGGCAAGCAAAAACCACTGCCATCACTCCAGCGGACTCTCTCCATGACGGTGCTGAAACACTCATGCACTTCCGACTACTGCGCATCCTCTCCATTGTTTTCTCATTTCCACGCATAGAATTTTCCTGGTTTTACTCATGCAGTTTTTCCTCTATGGATTTTGTGGATGGAGTGGGTGTATACTTTCCTCACAGACTGATTCATGGATTGTTGTGGTCTCCATTACGTTACAGTGTGTTTTGTTGGGGATTTCTTTACGTTTGGAGATGGGAGTCTATTCATCCTCATGCATAGGCAGCTGTTCTACTGGATCTCACGCAGCCAGGAGGGGAGATGCTTATTGGCTGTCATTCACATTTTTCCACAGAGTGGAATCGGGTGTGTTTTTCCCTTTGTATTTTGGGATCTGGTGCAATTTTCCTTCATGCACAGGTTGAGAGTATGTATCTTCTTCCCCAGTGCGGCCTGTGTAAGTCTTTTCCGCTTGATTAGTTGTCCAGCACGGACTGCTGTCTTTCCTCATGTTGTGGTTGTGATTACTGTTACGTTTGGGACTGTTGGAATTCATTGGGGAGTCATTTTGGCCATGATAGGACTAAGAACGACTCAGGAGTTTTTTCCCTGTTTAAGTTGTAACTGTTGATTGATTGCATGCGTGCAATGGTTGGTCTTTGGACTGTGTTGGGAGTAGGGATGGGGGCTTGGTTTGCTTGATAAACCTGGTGTGTTTGGAAACCACACAGATAGAGCAAGAGGGCTGGCTTTCTTCTCCACAACCCCTGAATAGCACTAGAAGGGAATGCAGGGCCTGAGAGACTGTGTAGCAAAGAAGGGGCCGATTCCTTGTGTTGGGTGTGTGTGGGTGTCTTAGGATTCAGGCTAGGTGTAGGTTTTCCTAGCTCGGTAATGAGCTCACCAGCTTAGCATTTATCCTTTCCCAACTCCTGGATGGCCTGATAAACTTGACCATGTTGGCTTGGATGTCTTGTTAATGGCCTGATAAACGCAACTGTGTTGGCTTGGCTGTGTTTTGTGTATCCTGGCTATGTGTAAGCGTGCTTGTTCCTTATTCCTTGGAGAATCATTCCTATCTCAGGGGTGGCAGCATTGCTGAGAGATTAAAAAGCATGCTGGCCTATGGTTGGGTGGAACGTTGCACCGACGTAGTTGGTTGTGGAACGAGTTCTTCATAAGATAAGTAATATTGCCTATTTTACTCCTGCACTCGTTTTACTGTTATTGAATATGGAGAACATGTTGAATGAATGTTTGTATGAATGAAAATGTTGAATGCTTGTATGAACGTATGTTTTCTTCCACTGTGTATGATAAATAATTGTATCTGTGTATGATAAATGATCATGTATGCACATTCTAGTTCAAAGCATTTTATTTCAGCATTTCAGCAATTTTATGAATGCACATGTTCATGGGGCTCATAGCCCGGATGGTTAACGCCATGGTAGCGTTCTCTTCATCGGTCGGAGGGTTGGGGACGCCACAGCAATCATATGCAGAGATATTTGTACTGTATTTTTGGATGGCTGGTTCTTCCACCTAGTTCTTCATCACTCCACTTCTGGGATGGACTTGTAATGTATTTCAGCCATCGTAGTACCCCTCTGGCCTCACACATTAGGGGGAATCTGTTACAACTGATTTTACCACACATGGTAGATCACACATTTATGGCCTTCCCTGTCCCTCTGCAGACTCTTTGGACCCCATGGACTATTTTTGTACCTTTGATGTTTGCATGATCATCCCTAAAAACACATGTTATTTTCAATACATGACTTTTAAACCCATTCTCGCGTATATATGCAGATATGACCCTTAAACCTGCGTACATAGGGATGTGTGCAAAAGGCCAAATAGTTTTGGAGTTTTCCTTGATGTCGAGCCGATTCACTTGTCTCTTGGACTTCCATATGCCTTGAGATCGCTTGGATTTGACCTTCCATTACCCCATTGAAGCACTATATAAGGAACCCTTTGGATAAATTGAAAGAGGAGGAATTGAAGAGCAAGAAAACTATAGTCCATTGTTGCCGTAGATTATACTTGAGTCTGCATCCCTTTGTCCTTTGGAGAACTTGGTGTTCTTCCCAAGCTTTCCTTTTCTTGTGAGCTTGCTATCAAGATATGGAGGATTGAGGTGGTGGAGGCCCAGGTGGAGGACTCAGTTTCTCCAATTTGCAAACGTGCCGACAGAGGTTGTCATTCTTGTAATCTTTGATTTATATTAATAGAAATATCTTTTCATGTCCAATGATGTGCATTTTAATGAATATTGAATCCATGGATGCTTTGAACTTCTTATACATTATTGATTATTTATGCTAGAGTAGGTCTAACACCATTATATAGCATGCTTGTCTTGTTTGCTGATTGTTGAGATAGCAAATTGATAACACAAGCGGGATTGGAAAGCTCAACAGGGATCTACATCAACCATCAAGAATAAGGTATGTTTCGATATCCTTTAGTGTTAGATTTTTTATTTCTCTTGCATATTGGGAAGGGATTGATTTGTGCGGTTACTCTGTCTGTTGTGGTACCCCAGGCCATAGGAAGTTTTCTTCGTAACAGATCCACATTTGTATAGTCATGGCTATGCTCAAATTTGCGTCTGTATGACATAGATCTATGTTGTATATCTAGTGGCTATGTCCAAGTTTGAGTCATCTATCACATGGATCTATGTTGTATTCTAGTAGCCATGTTTGTTTATTGCTCTCATTGATCTGCCTTGTATTGGTCTGCAGCCATGTTGAGGTTACATTTACTCATGATTCAAAGTATTGATATATTGCAGATGCCTACTCAATGATACTCTCCGATCAAGATGCCCCTTACCTCGAAGTGATAACTTGCTCTATCAAATCTCTCACCTATCGTATCCCTCTAGCCTCATTCTTTAGGGGGCATTTCGTTACACCCAAATCCTGTCACCAGCATGTGATAAGATCCCTAACACTTCTATTTTCCCTCAATCCCAAACTTGAAGTGAAAGTAGTGCTCTAGATGTTGATCCTAACATATAAAACTTCAGCACCGCTCTTACCCTTAAGCATATAAGCGATACCTTATGCAGCACCGCCCAAGTTATGTGGAAACCAGGTGGTGCCACCGCCTTTAACCTTTGTATTTGGCGCGGTTCTCACTTTGCACCGCTCTGCCATAAGGGAGTATAAGTGGTGCCCTTGGTAAAAAGTGAAAAAGGAGGTTTCACGAAGCTTCTAGAAAAAAATCCTCGTGTCTAGCCTTATCCCTACTCACCTGGGTCAGTTAAGCTCGAGATCCATCCTTTGAGGATCTCATGGACACCTCACCCACCTATTTCTCAACCATTCATATCCCTTTGAGCCCTATAAAACCAGCCTCATACTCCATGGTTGAGGGGAGAAGAAAGGAGTAAATTTATGTTGTTGAATTAACATCCTGGCCTAATCCATTAGAGAGCATGTTGGCTTCCTATTTTGACTATTCAGCATCATATTTCTAGTTTCAAGTCACATGAGATTAAGTGCTAGTCATCCTTATTTAGTGTTGTTTTGTACATGATTATGCCTTTTTGAAGATCATCATTGCTAGGTTTTTGTAAGTGACTTTTTAATTGCTTATTCATTACTTTGCTTTGTTTTTATGTGTATAATGCAACCTTTAAGTTTCCATTTAATTACTTGGTCAACTAATGAGTCTTTGTTTCTTCCATGTAGTGGTATCAGCGCTCAGAACATATGTTGAACCAGCGATTTGGGGGATTCTGTCCATAGTGGAGATGTTTCTCTTGGATTCACATCACCTTCCAGATGCTTATGAAGATTATCCAGTGCTGTTCTGTCCATGTCATTTGCTCAAAGTAGCATTCCCGTCCTTGATCAGGAACCTGATTTCGGGCTCAATTTCTGAACAATCGGTTGGGAATTGTTCAAAACGGTTCGAAACCCACTTCAACAATGGCCCCATTTACCCCTCAACACAAGCAGTTTTCAGAATTTCTGAACGAATGTGGAGAAATCCTTTCCGGAACAGACGTGGTTTTGCCATATTTGGTGTTGGCCGTTTTCTAGGTAGTTGCACGAATTTCAGATATTTGGGATGGGTCTTGTCCATCTGTTCATGTATAAATAAAGCCTGAGAAGGAGATACACAAAGGAGAAGACTGTAAAAACTCCATTTTTGTCAATAAATCCAGCGTTTATCTTCTTTAAAGCTTCGATTTAAGACTGGCAGGCGTTGAGGGCAGGGCCCACCTTCAACACCGAACCTTTGTACTTAAGTATTGTTTGTTTTGCAGTAAGTAGAGTGATGTTTTATACTTTGACACTATTTTTATCGAATTTTAATGGTTTTGTTCATTTGTGAGTTGAAATGGAATGTATGTCTGCAGAATATTAATTAATATCATTTGCATTCAATCTAGCTTGTAGAATAGATTCAGGAGTGGATTTGTATTTTAACCCTCTTTGGTTTTCAGCATGGATTGTTTATTGATGGTTATGATTATTTTTCAAAGACTCTGTTCAGGGTTATGGCATTGATAAACTGTGTGATGAACTTGATTTGGTTTGTTGTAGAATCGATTTAATGAAGAGAATAGATTGAAATTTCATATTTCTTTTGTTGTCAGCATTATAGTGACTAGTGAATAGCCCCAATAGTGGTTTAATCCTTTTGACTTTTGAGTTTACAAGACTGTAGGGTATTTTTTGATTGTGTTGTGTGGATTTCAAAAGAATTTGCAGCATTTGTGGAGTTAGCATAAGATTTGAAGACTTTAGTTTATAGAGTATTTAGGGATTTTCAAACAACAGTTTGCATTGGCCAGATAGGAGTTGGAATCATGTTTTTCTTGGTGTTGGATAAAATTAGGAAGAGAATCACAGTTCATTGATTTATTTCCTAGGGATTGAACACCAATATCACAATGTATGTAGATGAGAGTAAGTGTGTATGCTTCGAACAGTTCCAATATTTATTGGTGTGAATTTTATAGTCTCAACATTCTTTTGTGTGCTTTTGTATGCATAGGACGCAGACAAGGTATATTCTGACAGTAGCAGCAAGTCAAATTTCCTTTTGTCAAACTATTTGTGGACAATTTAAGGTTAAGAGGAAATAGATTGCATCTCAGTAATTATTTGAGAAGTGTTTGTATAGATTTCAGCATCAAACTCTGTAGGGTTAATGGTTGGAGTTTTAGATATAACACAAGGTCATTAAGATTGACTGAGCATACTCATTTGATAGGTAAGTTCTTTTCTTAGCAGGCTATTTGTTCTGAAGAGTAAACCATAATTGCTATAGCTTAAGATTGTTGTAGTTTAGCATTGTTTTGGAAGATTGTTGTAGTTTAGTATTGCTTTGGAAGATTGCTGTAGGTTACTGTAGGTTATATTGAGTTTGACAGTGAGACAGGGATCAACAAATTGATATCCTTTTCTTTATGACAGACCTAGGAACTTGTAGCATTGATCATTCAAATACAGTAATAGCTTCGTCAATTTCATTTTGTTTGCAAGTAGACTAGAATTTCTTTAAGTTACTATCAACATGAGCATTGAAAACTACCTTGCCCGCACATATAGTGTAGCAGCTCAAAGTTTACGCACCCTGGTTGACAATTAATTGAAGGTAAATTAACTAGTGATAATTTTACCCAACATTTTGGCGCCGCTGCCGGGGAGTTGCTCCAACGTAAGTCGGTATTTTTCTCATTTTCTATGAATTGTTGGCTGTGAAGTTCAGGTAGATAGGGGTAGATAGGTTTCCTTTACATTACACAACAAGGTGGAGGGGAAACGATAAGACGCAAAGACGAATTCACTATGGGATTCCCATGGTGTAACAGCCTGATGCATCCACTTTAGTGGGTTGCCTCAAATCCCTGTTGTTTCTTTCTCGTAAGTGTGTTTGCTTTTTCACATGTTTGATTTATTTTGCTGCAAAAGTGTGTTTTCCTTTCTTGTAAGGCGTGTTTACTTTCTTACAATTTAATTTCATGCAAGTGTGTTTTTCCTTTTTGCAAGTTCGGGTGTGTTTACTTTCTGCAATTTAATTTCAAGAGTGTTTTATTTTATGCAAGAGTGGCGTGTGTTTGATTGGCATAAATATGTTTCTAGTGGTAGATAGTCTTGATTAGAATCATTTAAAACACATATAAACCAAATAAAAATAAAAAATTTGTGTTGTAAGAGCCCCAGACACTGATCCTTGTGCGAGACATGAACAAAAAAACCGACAGAAATGGATGCAGAAGTAACCATCAATTTGGGAAAACTTTCTCAAATCCTAGCTGCAGTTGGGAGTTCTTCTATCAGGTAGAACACATACTGAAAACAGTTAAGAGTTTATCTACCTCTCCTGACATAACAAATGAACCAAAGTCCCAAGAGCCACAAAAAGACATTCCTTGCCAAATTGCAGAGGAAATTGACAACTTGGGTGTTACATCCGATGGAAAGCAGCTGAAAATTGAGGAGGTATCAGCAAATCCTCTATGTACTTCCGAAATCAATCAATCAGAAAAAGGGGATCTACATGATATGAGGAAGGAAGGTGAGTACCAGGACTACTTTGAAAGTTGGTTCCAAGAGGCAACCAGACTACAACACCATTTCCTCCTTCAACACCTTTTGTTGCAGAAGCAAGTCAGTTGGTTCTCCTTATCCAGGTAATCATTGCAACAGCCCTTTCATATGTGGATAAAGGTATATTTTTAATTTTACTTCGCACTTGGTTACATTGGAAGAATTCCTATACTTGAATAGAAATGTTTTCTTTCTTCTTAGGTAGAATAGGAAAATATGTATATATATAAAAAAAAAGTTGCATGTTTGGTTTAGAAATTAATGCAACTTCGTTGTTTTTTTTTTTCTTTTCAATAAAATGATAAGATCTTTAACCAGAATTTATACCTTCTGTCCAGTCCATACTTTCAGAAAATTTATTATAACAGCAGCTCATAGCCTATAAAAAGGAAAAATGCCAGAGGGTAATATGAAACTGTGACTGTTTTTTATAAATGGTTCTATCAAGATAAGGACAGTAGATGAAGAACAAGCTACATTTGTGGTTAATGGACACCGGTTAAAGATATTCTCTTCAGTGAAGCTCAGGATGTTTTAAAATAAAAGGGAAGTCTTTTTGTTATTATTCCTATTTCCAGCCATTGATTGTTCTTGCAAAGGACTATGTTAATTTGGATTAAATTTCTGAGTTTCACTGGTAATTAGAATGTCTGTATAAAGTTAATACATGTGTGCTGTTAGGTTTTTCAGACTTGTCCTCGTTATTCATATGATTACTTATCCACCTAGAATTGCCTCCATCAGTGATTTAAGCTTCCAAAGTGGTTTTTACTTATGAACTTATGGGTTGCTAGGACCATTTGACTTCGTTTCACACTAGATGGAGTGAGGGAATTGTTTTTAGGAACATCTATGGGCAATAAGTTATTTTTAAGTCAGGCACCATTGTGGAAAAAGGTCTCCAAGACTGAGCAGTCTGTTGGTTATTATCTATTGGCTTCTATAATATCAAATACATATATATACATTTTTGTGCAGCCACTTTATGACTTTCACTTTATACAGTTGCAAAGGTTAGTTGTTCATTTGGGCAAATTTTTATAGGCATGTACAAAGAATACTCTTCCAATTTTGATACCATCCCACTCCTATATGGTTTTCAGAGCTGCTCCCCCCACTCATCTATGCTTGAGAAAATCATAAAATTTATCTTTAAGATGAACTTGGGACAAGGGCCTCTGATAGAAAACGGGTGTAAGAGGTTAACCCGCTGGGATATTGAACAGGTCCACTGGCAGCGGGTACCGACCTATGGTATAAACATGCAAACCCATCAAGGTACTGAACGAGCATGTTGGCAATGGGGCATCTGCCTAGGGAAGAAGCTTCTTAGATGTTACAGTTACCCCACCGGAGTACTGAACGGGCTCGTTGGCAGTGGGTTCTGACTCTAATATCTCCTTTAAAAAGCCTCATCTATACTTGTCTGTATGAACAATGTACCTATGTAAAGGTAAAAGCGAAGTCATATGTGTGGTTAAATAAAATTTAAGGAGGCTGTTTGTAAAAGTAAGTTAATAGCCAGTTGATAATCATCTCCAGCTGCTCTAAATTTTGGTTACTTGATTCTTGTGAAAAAGGGGTTTATACCTGATATTTTCTGAGTCCTGAATATAGCTGAGAATTTCAGTACTGTTTTTCTTGCACTACTCAAACTGTCCTGTGTGAAGCTGAGTCAAAATGGACCAATACCCCATTAGCTTCTGTTAATATTCCTCTTGTCTTGTGGCACATGTCCTGGTGAAAAAAAAATAAAAAAATTATGTATGAATGACGAGAATGAAGTCAGTGTTCATGATTGGGGTGTGTAATATAGGAGCAAGGTTGATTGTTTGTGAATTGTAGTTACTTTTGTTTTTTTCGTATTGTTAATAAAAATTGGTTTCATAACTCAGCTTAGTTTCCTGTGTGATCAGGTGAAGCAGCAACCTTGAACTGAGGTAATTGTGCCACAAGCTTGTTGGGGTAAAACAAATTTTCAACCAGTTTTACTTGCTTTTGCAACTCACACAAGTGGTATATTTTCAAAGACATTTATTTGCTTTAATATCACTATCATGCTGGCAATGAATTGCTCCCTATAGAATTTCAGGTGAAGACCTTTTGTACTGCTGCACAATTGAGCCTGAATTTAGATGAAGCTCATGAGTAGAGGTTGATGCAATTAAATGGGCTTGATGAAATTAAACAAGATGTTGTCCATGAAGTGATTTAATACAGAATCAGACGACTAAATGGCATGACAAATTGTTGAAGAAGAAAACTTTTGAAGAAGGTGATTGGGCTCTGTTGTTTGACTCAAGGTTCAAACACTTTAAAGCTGAGGATGCAACCACTGAATAATGGTAACTGTGCAAGGAACTTGCTGATAAAACAAATTTTTCAGGCAGATATTTAATTTTTTTTAGGCAGTTATTTGATTTTTCAGGCAGTTTTAATTGTTTTTTTAACTCACAAAAGTGGACATTTTGAAGAAAGACAGTTATTTGCCCTGGCTGATAACATCATCACCCTGCTGGTAATTATTGTTTATCCTTATCAGCCTAAAAGTACCTCTGTATTTTAAACTTGTTGAAGTGCCGGATTGAGTGTCGGATGGGGTGTCAAAATAAAAATTGGAAAATTGGCATGTTACATGGTAAAGGTAATGAACGTCAATAAAGGTAATGAACGTTGCATGATTGGGTAAGTCCTAATTTTTATATATTAAGGATTATTATTATTACCAATTGCTTTTTCCTTTAATACAAGGTTCGATGGGCTATGGATTACCATATAACCTTGGCGTTTATTTAGTTGAGATTTCACCGTTTCCTCGTAAATTATTTTATGGCATTTGGTAATATTTTATTCCTTATTATTAATTTGACATTTGTAATACAAATTATGCCATTGATATATTTCAATTTGGGTTCGTAACTCATCTATTAATCTGACATTTTTAATAAAAGTTATGGGTTGATGTATTTTATGAGGTGAAGGTGAATTAAACGTGTGATAATATGGGCATAATTCATTGCAACGTGGGTAGCATGTGCCACAACTTGCAATGATTTCTTTCACCATGTCTGCCGCTATCATTACCACTCTTTGTCATTATTCATTTGGGTTGTTTCTAGTTTTCCCCATCACCAGCAAGAGAAAGATTGATGCAGTTCTCCATTGCCTTCGAATTGACTGTCTGATCTCTGTTAGTTTGTTGTCATTCTTTTTCCTATTTTCCATGATGCTTATTTTAGCTGAGTTAAAGAAAAAGGACTGGGTATGGGAGCAATTTGTATATGAGCTGTCCAATTCTCATCTTAAATCATCCCTGGGGAATGAACCATGTGAGCCTTGTATTCCTGATCTTGTTGATAAAGCCTCTTCTGTAAATATTTCTGAACATCAAAACAATCATACTCAGGAACCAGCTGGCAAGAGTTGTAAGAAGGTTGGCCCATCCCATACTAAGAAGTCTCCAGTATCTAAGGGGCAGCGTGTCAGCTCTCAGTCTGGGGGAGAAAAGGGTCATGAAAATTTGTTTGCTTCACCCAATCGAAGATTTAACCGCAGCATGACTGTTAAAGAGAAAAAAAAAGGGAATCCAAAGGTAAAGAGCCTGTACATCTTGAATTGTCCTCATCCACTGCTTCTTCTACCTATGATAACTCTGATTCTCATGATTCTCATCATCATTCTTCAATGCCTAGTCCTATCAGTGAACCTTTGCTAGCAGCATCACCTTCAAAATCTAGTTTGAAATCTGCTAAAGCATCACCTTCCAAGTCAGGTCCAAAGTCTGCTAAATCTCATACATCTGATACTTCAGCTCAAGGAATTGATTATTTTAGGCAGAAGAATTTTAAGTTGACAAAGAAATTGCAAGACTATGTGAGATTGGACCACTATATTAAGCAGGAAAATGTCATTTTGAAGGCTAAAGTGGCCTCTTTACAGACTATAGTTGATGATATCATAGGGTCTAATCGCAGCCTTCGAAAAAAGTTGAAGAAAAAGGATAAACAGTTTGAGAAGTTGATTAGTGTACAACAACACACTACTCCATCTCCTCCTCAGGTTCAAGTTTTGTTTAATACTTCGGCCTCAGTTTCTGGGGTGTAATCCAAGGATTGATCATCTATTATAAGTTTCAAATTTTGTTTGTATGAAACTTTCTTGCATAGGGTCATGGAAGATCTTCAGTCTGGGGGAGATGTTGGCTTCCTATTTTGACTATTCAGCATCATATTTCTAGTTTCAAGTCACATGAGATTAAGTGCTAGTCAGCCTTATTTAGTGTTGTTTTATACATGATTATGCCTTTTTGAAGATCAACATTGCTAGGTTTTGGTAAGTGACTTTTTAATTTCTTATTCATTACTTTGCTTTGTTTTTATGTGTATAATGCAACCTTTAAGTTTCCATTTAATTACTTGGTCAACTAATGAGTCTTTGTTTCTTCCATGTAGTGGTATCAGCGCTCAAAAGATATGTTGAACCAGCGATTTGGGGGATTCTGTCCATAGTGGAGATGTTTCTCTTGGATTCACATCACCTTCCAGATGCTTATGAATATTATCCAGTGTTGTTCTGTCCATGTCATTTTCTCAAAGTAGCATTCCCGTCCTTGATCAGGAACCTGATTTCAGGCTCAATTTTTGAACAATCGATTGGGAATTGTTCAAAGCGGTTCGAAACCCACTTCAAAAATGGCCCCATTTACCCCTCATCATGGGAATTTTTCAGAATTTCTGAACGAATGTAGAGAAATCCTTTTCGGAACAGACGTGGTTTTGCCAGATTTGGTGTTGGCCGTTTTCTGGGTAGTTGCACGAATTTCAGATATTTGGGATGGGTCTTGTCCATCTGTTCATGTATAAATAAAGCCTGAGAAGGAGATACACAAAGGATAAGACTGTAAAAAATCCATTTTTGTCAATAAATCCAGCGTTTATCTTCTTTAAAGCTTCGATTTAAGACCAGCAGGCGTTGAGGGCAGGGCCCACCTTCAACACCGAACCTTTGTACTTAAGTATTGTTTGTTTTGCAGTAAGTAGAGTGATGTTTTATCCTTTGACACTTTTTTTATGGAATGTTAATGGTTTTGTTCATTTGTGAGTTGAAATGGAATGTATGTCTGCAGAATATTAATTAATATCATTTTCATTCAATCTAGCCTGTAGAATATATTCAGGAGTGGATTTGTATTTTAACCCTGTTTGGTTTTCAGTGTGGATTGCTTATTGATGGTTATGATTATTGTTCAAAGACTCTGTTCAGGGTTATGGCATTGATAAACTGTGTGATGAACTTGATTTGGTTTGCTGTAGAATCGATTTAATGAAGAGAATAGATTGAAATTTCATATTTCTTTTGTTGTCAGCGTTATAGTGACTAGTGAATAGCTCTAATAGTGGTTTAATCCTTTTGACTTTTGAGTTTACAAGACTGTAGGGTATTTTCTGATTGTGTTGTGTGGATTTCAAAAGAATTTGCAGCATTTGTGGAGTTAGGAGAAGATTTGAAGACTTTAGTTTATAGAGTATTTAGGGCTTTTCAAACAACAGTTTGCATTGGCCAGATAGGAGTTGGAATCATGTTTTTCTTGGTGTTGGATAAAATTAGGAAGAGAATCACAGTTCATTGATTTATTTCCTAGGGATTGAACACCAATCTCACAGTGTATGTAGATGAGAGTAAGTGTGTATGCTTCGAACAGTTCCAATATTTATTGGTGTGAATTTTATAGTCTCAGCATTCTTTTGTGTGCTTTTGTATGCATAGGACGCAGACAGGGTATATTCTGACAGTAGCAGCAAGTCAACTTTCCTTTTGTCAAACTCTTTGTGGACAATTTAAGGTTAAGAGGAAATAGATTGCATCTCAGTAATTATTTGAGAAGTGTTTGTATAGATTTCAGCATCAAACTCTGTAGGGTTAATGGTTGGACTTTTAGATATAACACAAGGTCATTAAGATTGACCGAGCATACTCATTTGATAGGTAAGTTCTTTTCTTAGCAGGTTGTTTGTTCTGAAGAGTAAACCATAATTGTTGTAGCTTAAGACTGCTGTAGTTTAGCATTGTTTTGGAAGATTCTTGTAGTTTAGTATTGCTTTGGAAGATTGTTGTAGGTTACTGTAGGTTATATTGAGTTTGACAGTGAGACAGGGATCATCAAATTGATATCCTTTTCTTTATGACAGACCTAGGAACTTGTAGCATTGATCATTCAAATACAGTAATAGCTTCGTCAATTTCATTTTGTTTGCAAGTAGACTAGAATTTCTTTAAGATACTATCAGCATGAGCATTGAAAACTACCTTTCCCACACATATAGTGTAGCAGCTCGAAGTTTACGCACCCTAGTTGACAATTAATTGAAGGTAAATTAACTAGTGATAATTTTACCCAATAGAGCATAGAGGAGCAAGTTGGAGCTATCGGGGATGAGATGTTAGTCTTGTGAAGGGGTGCATCAACACTAAGGAAAAATGGTTGTAAGCTCTTTCATTCATCTATTAATACAAAGTTGATTTCATTCCCATACATCTGTTTTGTTATAATCTCACATGTGTATTATCAAATTCATTAGTCATTGATATGGATCTATGGATAGTTTTCTGGTATCTTTGATGTTGTTGTATGTTTGATGTGATTTTGTAGGTCTTCCATCAGGGATTTTATTCCAGGAATATACAGTTTCCAGGGAAAATATTCAACCTACTTGTTACTCATTTGTTTTGGATCTGAACCATTCAAACCAGAGGAACAACTTCTATCCGCATAAGGTGCTATATTCTGGATAACACTCACATTGTACAATATTGTTTGGTGGTTGTTACATTATCCTTCTTGGTGACTTTGGACAATTTTCTCCTATAAAGGACATCCCCATCTATGCATGCTCATCTATTGGAATTTCTCTCTGACGTACATTTGATACTTTTATCATGCTCAACACTATTTTTCGACAAAAAGGAAATAACCATTCTCAAACTGCTTTTCACCAACTCTTACTAAACCTTCGAAATGCAACACCAACTGTTGAATACTGGGCACTCCTAATGACAAGAACAACCTCATGCCTTTCACATGTGGAAAATTGTTCATTTCAATAATATATCCACTTGTATCCCACTAATAGCTTTGTTGCACTACACAACAAACACATTATCAAACACCTTAATATGCCAATTGCACATTGCTTTGTAGAACAAAGGAACAAATATGCCCACCAATCCATTTATGACGAACAATTTCCATTAAATTTCGTTCTTGTTATTGGTCAACAAGTCATGTTAAATGCAAATTTATGGGTTCAAGTAGGCCTTGTTAACGACTCACTTGGAAAAGTCATTGACATTGTCTACAACTCCAATGAACAACCTCCTACCTTACCATCCTTTGTTGTTGTCGAATTCATCCATTACAAAGGACCCTTATGGGATGCTTCTAATCCTACTTATGTTCCAATATCTCCCATAACAAGAGGATCGCGTGGGCAACTACCACTTCATATGGGATGGGGTTTAACAATTCATAAAGCCTAAGGAATGAACCTACAAAATGTAACAATAGATATTGGAAACATTGATAGATAAGGGCTTACATTCACTGCAATATTAAGAGTTACATCTCTTTTAGGCCTTTGCATTTCTCCATCTTTCCCTTTTTCCAAATACTCTCGAATGCAAGACAATCCATATGTCCAATGTAGGAAACAAGAATAAATCTTGCTTCAAAATCTTTAAAACCAAACTGTGGTTGAGGCTTTTCATTGTTTTCTCTAAAGATGTCCTACTCTTATATGGTGACTTATTGATGTAAAATATATTCTTTCGTTTCAAGGAAGATCCAAGAAATTTTAAAGTAATTGAGTTATAGACCAAACTGTCTCAGGAATTTGAGACACTGACTATTAAGGTTTTTAGGTGGCAAAGTTATGATATATAACAAGAAACATAGACACTGACTATGAATTTTTTTAGGTAGGATAGTTATGATATATAATTGATAGCAAGGAAGTAATTACTCAACGAATAAAAATATAGATCAACTCTTATTTCCTTAAATGAACTTTAAATAAAACTGAACAATAAAAATTGCAATGCTTTATCTAATATTGAATTTTTAATTAATATTGTCTCTTGGACTTGTTGTATATCTCTAATGCCTTGATGAAGCTTTGACAATTTTATTTGTTTTACTATAAAATTGAGTGAAGAAATTGATCTTGATTTTCATGTTTACATGTTAATTATTAATGATTAATCAATAACAAAAATAAAAAATCATTATTGATCATCATTTGCATGTGAATTAAACAAAAACATTCACTTAATGCACCTTCCATATGTCAATTTCGTAAACATAAATCAATACATCAATGGACAAATTTACAAATAGAAACCAATAATTGGAAACCCATATAAATAAAAGGACTACAATCCATTAAAAGAATTTAAAGGACAATCATAACACGTACCACAAAATGACAACCATGAAACAAATCCCATTTTGAGTCATCAAAATGGGAGCCCCCATCAAATTTCCGACTGTTTTTTCTAGCCATATCTTCCTTATGGAGACTACCAAGTTGTAAATATTTTTGTTTTGGAATTAATAAATTTCCTCAATGAACCTTCTTTTTCTTTGGATTTTCTGACTTTCGGGGCCATTTTCCTTGTTTTCCAACTATTCTTTTGTGTTTTCGATTCCCACTTTCTGAATATGGGATGCAGAAATCCCCATTTTGGAGGTTTGTTGAAACTTGTTTTCCTATCTCCAATTTCTAATATTCGGATCTCAGAAATCCTATCTTTTTCAATAAATGAAGTCCCTTTTCCGATTTTTGCTTTCCGATATCCGAGTTGCGGAAGGCGAAAACTCTCCCTTTTATTACAGACCTTTAACTTATTTCTGATTTCTGACTTTTGCTGTTTGGATTGTGAAAATCAGCAATGCCATTTTTTTATACTTATGATTTTAATCTTTCTGATTTTCGCCCCTCTCCTTTCCAAGTTCGGAAAGTGGAAGTCTCACATGCTTTTCTGGAAGAATGTTCATCTCCCAATTTCCCTCTTCCGAATTTCAGAACCTGGAAGTCGAAAATCATGGAATCTTGGATCTTATCACTCTCGCATTCTATTTTTCTGCCTCGATCTCAGCCATCCATCCATGCTACATCTATGGTCCATATTGTTTTGTTCATTTTCTTTTGGGTTTTTAATCTGTTCGAAGTTACGATTATTTGTACCATTTTTCCCGTTCTTTTTTCTGTGCGATCTAATATTTTACCGTGGATTTGTTTTTCTTGCTCCAGCGCATGGATTTATGGTTTTCTGATCTTTTCACCAGTACGTATTTACCATTTGACCATTTTTTATGTTGATTTGAACACGTATTGTTGTTTAAACATGGTTTCCAAACTATAATCAGAGATGCTTTTTTTGGATTTTTTGACTTTTGGGACCTTTTTCCTTGTTTTCCAACTATTCTTTTGTGTTTTGATCCTCGCTTTCTGAATTCGAGATGCGGAAATCCCCTTTTTGGAGATTTGTTGAAACTTGTTTTTCGATTTCCGATTTTTCATATTTGGATCTCGAAAATCCTATCTTTTTCATTAAAGAAAGTCCCTTTTCTGATTTCCTCTTTCTGATATCCAGTTGTGGAAGGCGGAAACTCTCCTTTTTATTACATGCTTTTAGCTTATTTCCAATTTTCGACTTTCGATGTATGGATCGCCGAAATCATCAATATCATTTTTTTATACTTATGATTTTAATCTTTCTGATTTCCACCCGTATCCTTTCTGAATTCAGAAAGAGGAAGTTTCACTGGATTTTCTGGCCAAATGTTCATCTCCCAATTTCTGTCTTCTGAAGTTCAGAACCCAGAAGTCGAAAATCACAGAATCTTGGATCTTATCACTCCCGTATTCTATTTTTCCTCCTCGATCTTAGTCATCCATTTGTGCTAGATCTCCAGTCCAGATTGTTTTGGCCGTTTGGTTTTGGTTTTTTAATATTTTCAAAGTTACGATAATTTTTACCATTTTTCTTGTGATTTTTTCATTGCGCTCGAAGATTTTACTATGAATTTTTTTTCTTGCTCCAGCTCAGATTTACGTTTTTCTCATCTTTTTACTGGTAAGTATTTACCATTTGACCATTTGTTTTGTTGATTTGAACTCATGTTGTTGTTTCAACATGGTTTCCAAACTACAATTAGAGATCGTGTCCACCACCTCCAAAAAAACCAGGTTGAAAAACAACTCTTTAGGATCAAAATAATAAAGACCCCAATGCCAGTGTGTTTACTGATACTAGGGGGTGTTTGTCTGATACTTTACATCTATATTAGTCCAAAATCTACGTGATTTTTTACAATGATGACTTTTCCTCTGTCACCCATGACCTACCCACTTATCAAAGAATTCAGAGTTCTCAACTCCACTGTATCACTGTTAGACTCCCTTTCATGCCCTATACAGATCCCATCAAGTGAGAATTAGACCATGTGAGCCCTAAGGAATTCTCTTTTGATGAAAATGTACATACCCCTATTGCGTCATTCCATCTTGATGTATTTTCTAGGGCTTATGCGGTCGGACCTCCCAAATAGCTCTTAACATCAAAATTTCTTGATGAATCCATCTCCCAGTTCAACTATGAAGAGGTGGTAAAATCTTGGATGGATAATTCAACATTGTTCGTCCCTACTACAACTAATTCCTACCCAATTTCCTGGTTTAGGGAAATGTTCTCATTACTGGTAGCTATGTTTTGTCGCTTAAATGGGTCACCGAATTGTTCCATGTTCAAAGCTCAGTGGGTTCCTATGGTGCACCACATTTTGATTACAGGTGATTCATTTAATTGAGCATATGTTTTATCTTTCAATTTGAAATATGAAATTGAAAAATATTAGAAGACATCGGCCAACCGAAAGCCGACTTTCTACATGTCAGGTTTTGTGATGGATGCATTATGTGCGACTTCTACTTTCCTCACCTTAAAATGGAATTGGAACAAGAATTCTCCACCTGTACACATATATTTTCCTGATATGTGGGAGTACAACTTCATGCATCAAATTTATGATCTTTGCGACATGTTTCTTGGGTCGATGTATTATAAAAGTTTCAAGGCTGACGCTCCAGCATTTTCCGAAAGAGCTAGGGCACTAATTTCATTACATGGTGACTGGTACGTTGGAGAATATTTATCCTATATGAGGATTTGGGGCAGCAATATGGTTCATATGCTACCCAGAATAGTCCCTAATTGTATGGTACTATAGGAATTTGCCTTTATAAATGTCATCGATGGGGATTTTCCTAAGCTGGAAAAGCATAAGAAAAAGGATTGGCCCAAATTTCCTTCATATCTGGACTCTCTTGTACTACAGAGTTATACTCATGCAATTATGCTAGGAAAAGAAATTTCTATCATGAACTTGGGAGAGGCACCCAAGAGGATGCATGACCCAAAATATTATCTGGCAAACCTCTTTGCACATGAGTGCGCTAAGTCTCAGTATGATCATGAAGACGACATTGATGATTTTATGTTTAGAGAAGATGTGGATTTTCGAGAAGAAATGGACAAGATCATTGATCCAAATGTCAAGTATAACCTCTACAAGTACCAAAAGGACATGAATACTAGGACTCTTCACTATAGGGAAACTAAACTAAAGATAGAGCAAGACCTTCAGAAGCAGAACACAGAGAAGGAAGAAAAAGAACACGCAACAAGCTTTTTTTTCACCCTTGCTGCTCATCCTAAAGACAAAGGTAAGGATGTCCTTGATTCTCCTTCCATCTCTAAGCTTGCCTCAATGGAAGACACCCTGAATAAAGGGGTATATTTCATGAAGAATCTCGACAGAATCAATTCTCAATTGCAAATATGTACATACATGGCTGACTCACAACCTAATAAACAAAATACTCAATTGAGTTCTGAGCAGGTCCAATTACAATAGGTGCCCAGAGAAGAACAACCAGTACCCCTACTGAAGATTGCTCAATAAGAACAAGCATCCGCGCAAGTCCCTCCTATACAACAGGTAAATCCTCCACTTCCACCTAATATTGAAATTCATGATGTGCACAGTGATCTCAACAAAGAGGAAGGTCCATCTACTTGCCTAGTTAATGTTTTTACCTCCCTGATATCGTCCATTCCCAATCTTCAATAATTTGAAACCATGTTGGATTCATAATTTTCCCAACATCTTTTTTCTGAGATAAATCGTACACCAATTATGGAAGCTACCACTAGCATTCCTACAGTACTAGTTGACCCATCCATTCATACTTCTTCTCCTCCCTGTTCACCACCTCACCTTATCCTAACATCTCCACTTTCTCAGCTTTCTCAGATAAACATTCCTTCCATCTCTATAACTCTTTCTTTAGGTATAACAATACCTACACCTAGTTCTTCCTCATCCCTCACATTTGATTCCTTTACTTCTCCTATGAACATCCCTCCTCTCAATATAGAAATAATTGTATCCCAGACTCAAACTGATCCCCTAGTTACCACCTAGCAACAAACCATTTCACCCCCTGAAGGAATTGCAGATTGTGGACAAGATATTGTAGTGTCTATGGGAAATACTACTGGAGTAAAAAAGATAAAACTGTGATCAATAAGGGAACTAAGACGACTAGAGAAGGCACAACCAAATAGATGCCTTCCCTCACTCAGGTTATTTGGAAGCCAAACACCTCTGATATCAAGCAAAGGGAATTAGATACGGTAGCTTCTATAAGATCTTTTGTAGGTGCTAATTATGTTTCAATTTCACAACTGAGTTTGTCCCTTTCTAATAAGGAACAATAACTGCAAAAAGATAAACTGGACTTAGTAGCAGCTGAGGAAAGACATGAAGAAGAGGTTAAGCAACTGAAACTAGAGCATGAAAACAAAATCAAGAAATAGAAAAAGAAGACTAAACATCTCAAACATCAACTTGGGAATACATATGTTCTCAATCAGCAAAAAGAAGAAAAGATTGTCCTCTTTGAGAAACAGCTCAAAGATGCTCATCTAGCTTCAACATCCTCTTCATTTTCAAGTCTGACACCAGAAGAGTTCAAGCAGGTACTCAACAAGGTGCATCAAGAATTATGCCAGACCATGGTGGATATGTACACATGTTTTGATGAAATGCAAGGGTTATATAATTCATTTAGGAAACATTTTGAAACCTTGGAAACCCAACATGATCAAAGAAGAGCATCATCTACAAACTTCAAATGGGTGATAGGTTGGAAAAAGCATATCAAAGAAATACCACATGATCTTCCGATCATAGACAAACTTCAGTCCAAAATGACTAAAGTCACCATTCAGACATGGGAAAGCATCTGTGATTCAGTAGAGGCCATAATTAAGGAAGGACATGCATCTTGCGAACATAGGAGGCTAGCTGCTAAAGTTTTGCTTGATTACTTGGACTTGCCTACTTTAGATCCTATTGATAAGGCACATTCACCAAAGCTACAGCTGGAACAGGCTAAACAACATTTTGATGTAGCCAAGGAGCAAATCCAGCAGATAAATCAACTCATGATGCAGGAGATCGAGAACCCTCATGCTTCAATGGCTGAGATACAGGTGTACCTGAAAGAGTGGAAGAAAGTAAAAATAGGGATATTTCCTCCCAAATATGCAAAACAAAAATCCACTTTAGGCATGCCCATTTTCAAAAGATCAATGAGCTCATGAACTTACATGCCAAGTGGCATTCTGCCCTTGGAAAGCCTCGAAACTATTTGATTTTGTAAATCCCACGACTTGGGAATTTTCTTTTCTTGTAAAATTTGTAATATTTTTTAAAGGGGGGAATTTCCCAAGTAGAAGGGGGGAATTTTAGAGACTAATCTTAAGAGCTACACATGAGAAAGGACTACCATGAACATAACATGAAAGTTTGTGGTTTTAGCACTTTGTAATTTTTTGCAGATTAATAAAATTACAGTCATTTCGTATTATGTTTTGAATGTTTTTAATGAATTTCAGCCCATCTTCTAATATATTTGGCTTGTTGATTATTGGATGTCTTCTATAAATGTTTATATATTGATTTTTCTTTACTGAACTGACATGTGGAATGTGTATCAAGTCAATGTCTTTACTTGGTGTACCTTATCTTTTATACTATTGATAATTGGTTATTGATCTCTTATATTGATTTACTAATTAATATTGTCTCTTGGACATGTTGTATATCTCTAACGCTTTAGACAGAGTTCTTGGAAATTTTATTTGTTAAGTTAGTTGAAAGAAATGATCTTGGTCTGAATTTTTGCATATTAAATGGTTGTTCTCTTTCATCTACTATATCCTGCAACAGTCTTATCTTGAAATTATTACCCGTCATGTTTAAGTGTCCTTAAATAGTTAGTTAGGAACCATTTCTTTTCAATGTTTTCCCACTTATCCTCACAACAGATCTTCTAGATCTAGAAACCTTTGTGCCAGTGACTCATATCCATAGGATCTAGTCATTCCAAACAACTCGAGGATAGAATCTTTTCTGCGTGGGAACAATTCGAAGCCTTTGGTTGGACTATTTCCTTATTTTGACTTCCTTGTAGATATTTCCAGCAACCTACATACTGGGCCCATTAACAAGGAGTTAAAAAAATTACTCTGCTATGTTGAACTATGAAATAAGGAATTAAGTTTATTGTGAATCTAAAATTCCAAGTTCCACATTCTAGACAACAAGAATTAGGAGTCGAAAAGTCATCTTTTTTATTGAATGAAAATTGATACTTCTGGGATCATACCTTAGCAAAAAATGGAAGTAGGAAAGAAAAGAAAGCAAAAACACAACAAAATACTTTTCCGATTTCCGCATTTTAGACACGAGATGCGGGAGTTGGAAAGGAAAATTATTTCCCCACAGACTTGGAAAAATGGATCCCTGCATTATGGACATCGAAAAGTAGAAGTTAGAATGTGAAAGCGCCCAAAATGATACTTATAAAGGAAAAGGTGCTTCCGTAAATCTAGGAGGAAATTTTATGCAAATGCTTCATTCAGTTGCGGAAAGACTCAATATTTTTACCCTCTCGGCGTTCCTTTGCACCTCTGGGTGCAAATACTAGTTCATATGTTTCCCAAAGTTCAAAATTTTGTCCTCATGCGATATGTCACATTTCTCCTAAATTTCACACTTTATTACTATTGCAAAATGTGTTTTACAATTTTGACCCACATTTGGGTTTCTTCAAAGTTCAATAATCATGTGCAACACCATATAGTTTCAAATTTTTGGGAGTTGAAGAAAGTAACGTGATCTTGTGAAGATTTTAAAGTTTGAAAAATGTGAAAGGATGTGATAAGATAAATTTCAAAGTGGTGTGTAACATTGCAAAGAAGGTTGCTCATTGTTGCATAAGGAATGACAATAACAATTTGGAAACAATTGTACATTATCGCAAAGTTTAGAATTTAAAGTTCGAGGGATTTGTGCAATGTGAAGAGAAAATAATTTTAAGGAGATGGAAAATGCACAAAATGTTCCAAAGAAATCAAAGGAATGATAACGTTGTAAAGGGAAAAATTGAAGGCCCGACAAAAGCTTATAGGTCATAAGTCCAAAGACAAAGGAGATTAGACAATCCATGTTAAAAATCATGAAAGAAAGGAAACTTAGTTTCTGGACAAATAAAGTAGCTTTAGAATGAAGTAATGCTTAATATAAAAAATAGATAAAGACCCAATATTTAAGTATTAAATTGAGGAAACTTCAAACAAAATCATCATGATAATTAGGACTAGAAAATTTCGGAGGGTTTCCTAATTTTTGCTTGAGTCGTGAGACAAGAGGCAAAATTTGGTAAAGGTATTGCAAGCTCAACATGAACAGTTTGGCTTGTGTCCTTTACTCACTCTATGCCATGAGTTTCAACTTGCAATCAAAATAAAACCAAACCTTGAATTGATGAACCAGCAATTCTAATGGACTAATGAAAACATAGTAGCACTAGGGGATCTCCTCTATCATGATTTGTAAAACTCAACACATGGTTTTATGATGATTTCTATACTAGTGCTTTGCCCAATGAGAAACAATGTCAAAATTGCATTTGGGGCTCAAATTTGGGAAGTATTTCCTCATAATATAGTGGGAATTATGTTTTCAATTGTATTTATAAAACATAATTACTGGAGTTTTACATTCAATTCCATTACTTCTTGTGGTTTTTATACTTGTAGGACCACTTTTCCATGTCTCCTTGGAAGGCTTTGAGTTGTGAGTTATAATTTGTGATAAAAGTAAAATTGGGCCTTAGATTGGTGAATGATCTATTTGATTGGGCATGCAACAATGAGGTATGGATAGGAGTTCCCTTATCTTGCAAGTCTCACAAAACAACACATGCTTTTTAATTTTTAGTTTTTTTTATAGCTAGGGTTGTGCTCAGTGAAAAACAACACAAAATTTGCATTAAAAGTCAATTTAGAAATAAGTGCTATGCAAGCTATTTGGAATCATGTTTACCTTTATCTTGTGAAGTCAAACCACTAAAGGAGCATATAATTAATCTTGTGCATATACTTTACCCATATAATAGAAAATTTATTAGAAATGTCTAACTATTATATGTTTTGGCTTGATTTTGGTAGTATATTAACCTTTTTAACGATGTATAAACCAATTTTAATAATATATAAATATAAATCATATAATATTAAGAACAATTTAAAATTATTTACCCTCCAAAATCCTTATGGGAATAAACATATACAAAACATAAATTATATGCATAAGTGATATAAACAATGCTCGTTCAGCGATGTATTGCATGAATAATGCATGATATAAAATGTAAAACATATATACAAAATGAAATCCATTTGAATGAGTTGCTAACACTTGATATCGATTTCACGAGAAATTAGAAATGGAAAAGCATGGACTAAGGTATGGTTTATGAAGAGGACAATAACCAACACAGATAAGAATTGCTTGCCATACAGGCGTATAATGCCTTTCTGTTACATACTATTAATTTATTCATCTGTTCCTTTTGGAGCTTTTTCATTTTTTTTACAATGTTACTGGAATTTATTCATGTGTTCCTTTTGGAGCTTTGTTTATTTTGTTTCACAATGTAACCAATTTAAATTTCAAGTTGATAAAGACAATCGCGTGTTTTGGTTTTATATTTAGTTTTACATATGGTATCAGAGATAAAGTTACATCATTTTAGATTACATGGGCACTTCAACAAATTCCACACAGTAGATTAAACTAACAAACCTAAACTGTTGTTGTCATAAGCAAATACAAATATTCTTTTATTACAACATTTTAGAAAACAGAATTCTAAACAAGGAGGAAGAGAAGATTCAACCGGCTGAAATTAATCAAAATACACTGAAGGACAACATAGTTGTATACCTAAATTCCAACAATAGACAGAGCACACCCTAGAGGTGTTAGAGATCATGAGAAGTTTAATTGCAGAGATAAGGATTTACAAGATTTATAATGAAAAGTTGTTGAAATCACGCGAGGAACAACAAAAAATAAACAAAGTGCTACCACACAATATGTCCAATATTAAGCGGAAAAAATAACAAACTTTCCTAAAACTGAATGAAACAGAAAACTGATCTACAACCTGGAAATATGACACAACAAATATTGACAGTTCTTTTAATAAAAGAGACACATAAATGGATGATAAATTATATATAGTAAGGTCAAAACCTGAGAGAAAGAGGAAATACCAGGAAGATATGGTGTGTGAATTCAAGAAAATTAAACCGCCTACATTTGATGGAGAAACCACAACAGAAGTTGAGGAAAAAGCCTAGATTTTTGGGATGAGCAAATATATGAAAGTGAGGATGTAAATCTAAAACTTGAATGGAAAAACCAACTTCTAATGGAAAGATCTCAAACTAGTTAAAGAGTTGAAAGAGAGACAAATGGAATGTAAAACATTTAAGAAATTATTTAGGTATAAATAATCAGAGAAATAACATGAGAGAAATAAAAGAATTCTATGAGTTAAATATCGGAACCATGTCAATGGAGGACATGATAAACAAGTCCCTAGAACTACTCTGATATGTTCCCTACATCAAGGAGGAAAAGGAAAGATACAATGATTCTTAGCTTGGTGGCCCCAGGTTTATAAGGAAATGATAGAATTTGATTATCCAAAAACCTTAGAGGAATCCATGAGGAAGGCTTGGTTGTGATCTATGACCAATATAAGCAACTTAATGAAAATACTGAACTATGGAACGACATGAGATACGACACATACAGCCAAAAGAGGAAAGGTTTCAAGAAACACCAACAAGGGATTCAATGGAAGTTGCTTCAATATAAATTCCAATTAACCAACATCAAATGGTCGATACAAACAATTTTTTATAATAAGAGGACTAATGATGCATACATGGAACCAAGAAAGTGTTGGGGGTGTGGAGAATCACACATGTTTTGAAACCATTCAAAGCATGATAGAAATGCCAAAATAGTTTACAAATTGTAGGAGGAAACAACAATGGGTGATATAAGTATAAGTGTGCATAGATGTAACATCTTCAAAAATTTGAAATTTTTCTATGTGATATTAAATGATAAATCATAGCCAGAATGCTAGTTTAATAATTAACTTTAATCTAGTTAACAGATATACTACAAGACTAGACATCAAGAGGAAACTCTAATGCTATTTTAATAATTAATTTTAATCTAGTTAACAGATAGATTACAAGACCAGACATCAAGAGGAAACTTAAGAGTTAACTCCCTTTGGTTAACTGTAACTAAAAGGCTACAAAATTTTACTTACTAACTTGTAAGTCACCTACCACTAACCGTATTCAATCTATATTGATTTTCAGTCTTGAATAAAATGTTTAACAAAAGTTAGTGAGTTTCAAATTATTGAATTCATATTATTGGTTTGTTTGTAAGAATGTGTATGATTGTGATGGTTATTTTCTTTTATTACCGAAGGGGGCTTGAGGGTAGCCCGAGGCTTACTTAGCTTTTCTTAAAGTTAACGCAGATCCGTTGCTTGTATAGGAATCACAGGTTAAAATTTACTTCCAAGTTTACGATGTAAGAATTTAAGGCTCGAAATACTAAACAAATAAGTTAGGAAAGATCTTTAATCTTTAGACTTAAGCTTCAACTACCACAGTGACTCTATTTATTGTTTAGATTATCGAAGCGTAAGAATTTTCTAGGCCTACAACAACGACTATTCTACTGAGGTAGTAATTTGAAATTGAAAGTGTGATTATTTGTTCTAAACAGATAAGCTATATAAAGGATGGTATGTAATCATAAAACATGATTTTAGTTGTTTTTGGTACTAGAATCCCTAATACCTTCCAAATGATTTATAATTATGGATTTTATCCATGTTAACCCTAGAACTTACCTAAGCATTAACATTCTTATCTTTGCAACTAAAACTAATTACAAAAAATACAAACCTAGGCATATATTTGATGCATAAATTAATGACTACAATCTAGCTAAACTCCAACATGCATAAAATAACTTGTTTATTGTTAACAAAAGCAATGGTTTTGTTTTTACACAAATCGCAGGTTCCAAACTATATCAAGCACAAAAGATTTCAACAAAAGTGTAATCCACGTGGTGGATGCTCGCTTGATGAAGGGTTTTGGATTAAAAACCCTAAGCGACGGCATTGAAAGCTTTACCCTATCACTTGGCTTCAATTCAGTTGTTTGTTTGTTTTTGGAAGGAGGAGTAGGGTGGCAAGCCCTCAACCTCTTCAGTTCTCTACAATAATTGTCATGCTTGTCTTGGTCGTGGTGTTAGCAGACTTAAAGATATGGTTCTTTTCCATCACCATTTTTATCGAGGCTCAACGTTTAAACAGTGGTCATTTCTTGTTTGCCCATGGCATTAGTAGGTTTGAAGCTCTGGTTCTTCGCCATAACCGTGAGCTCAATGTTAACCAGTTGGTAAGTTAAGGAGAATATCCTTGCGTTCTTCTTTTCTTTTAATTATACTAAGCTATAAACTAAACAACTCTAACTGTTTGGTGTTTGGTGATAGGTGATGTTGCTTGGCATTGCACAGTTGAATGTTGAAAGCAAAGAGCTGAAGGGTATGAGCATGAAAGGATTGGGTAAGCCTCGATCCCAACCCTTCGTCGTGAAAGTGTCGCACATGATACCAATGGTGCTTGTTGAATGTTATTGCGTGTTCAAAAGTTTTACTGAAAAGATGTACTGAAATTCGAGGTAGTATCTAGACCTTTAAATAAATATTTCCAGAAGTTTCTTGTGAATTTAGAGTCCCTATCAGAAAATATAACTTTTGGTATTCCATACAAACGAAAAAATTGTTTCATAAATATTTCAGCAATGTTAGAAGCCTTATGAGTGGTCTTTACTGCTATAAAATGGGCTGCATGGCTGAGTTTGTACACAACTACCATTATTGAATCATTCTGGTTCTGATTTTTAGGCAAACCTGTAATGAAATCAATGTTGATTATTTCCCATTTCCAGCTAGGAATTGGTAACAGTTGTAATAAACCAGCTGGATGCTGATGTTCAGTCTTAACCTGTTGACATTCAAAACATCTAGCAATATATTCTTCCAAGGCATTCTTCATATTCAACAAAAAGTAATATTTCCGTAACATAGTTATTGTCTTCTAATAGCGAGGGTGTCCAGAATAAGGATTTTATGTATTTCATTCAAAATCTGCAACTTAACTTTAGGTACGTTAGGTATATACAACCTATTTTTATAAAGTATTAACCCTTTTTCATTTAGACTGTAACTTGTATTTAAACTCTCAGTTACATTTTCTACCACTTTAGCTTGCAATTTTCGGTAATTTTCATCAAATTTCACTCATTCTTCGAGTTGATATTCTAAATATGTTTTGTAAGTACTAATTGCTGCCATAAAATTAAATCTTGCATTTCTGCTCAAAGCATCAACTACTTTACTGTCCTTCCTCTTGATATGTTGGATCTCGAAATCATATTCACTGAGGAAATCTAGCCACCTAGCTTTCCTCGCATTTAAATTTGGTTGATCCAACAGATACTTTAAACCCTTATTATTTGTCATTAAAATAAATTTTCTCTCGATCAAGTGATGGTGCCACATCTTTAATGCATGTATCACGACAACCAATTCTAGATTGTAAGTAGCGTAATTTTTCTCGTGAATTTTAAGTTTCTTGGACTCGTACGCTATTAGGTGTCCTTCTTAAGTTAAGACCCCACTAAGGCCATCATTGCATACATCAGTGCATACAACAAAGTCCTTGTTAGGATCCGCAATTCTTAAAATCGATGCAGTAGTTAATAATTCTTTTAATTTCTTAAAACTCTCTTCACATTTTTTATCCCATACAAATATATTCCCTTTCTTCTGTAGAGAAGTTACGGGATTCGTGATCCTTGAAAAACCATCAATGAACCTTCGATAATACCTAGTGATCCCCATGAATGAACTTACATCAGTCACATCCTTAGGGATCGGCCATTCGTTAATTGATTTTATCTTATTTGGGTCAACCGAGATCCCATCTTTAGTTATTACATGACCCAAGTATTGTATTTTACCTTTGAAGAAGTCACATTTACTGAACTTGGCATATAGCTGATGTTCCTTTAACACTTGTAAAAGTATTTTTAAATGTTCCTCATGCTCTTCTTTAGTCTTAGAATATATTAAAATATCATCAATAGAAACTACTACAAAATTATCTAGATATTTATATAATACGTTGTTCATTAAACACATGAAGATTACTGGGGAATTAGTTAGCCCAAATGGCATGACAATGAACTGATAGTGACCATATCGGATCCTAAAAGCCGTCTTAAAAATATCCTCATCCTTAATCCAGAATTGATGATAGCCAGATCTTAAGTCAATTTTTGAAAATATTGTTGCTCCGCATAACTAATCGAACAAGTCATCTATGCGGAGCAACGAGTATTTATTTTTAATTGTCATTTTGTTAAGCTGATGGTTTTCAATGCATAAGTGCAGATTTTTGTCCTTCATTTTAACAAAAATGACTGGTGCTCCCCAAGGAGACACACTTGGTCTTATATACTTTTTATCTATCAGTTATTTTAATTGCGATTTTAGTTCATTAAGCTCCAGGATTTTCATCCGGTAAGGAGATTTTGAGTTAGGCATCGCACCTAGTACCAGCTTAATAGTAAAATCCAACTCCCTATTTGGAGGCAATCCTGGAATTTCCTTCAAAAATACATCCGAATAACATCTCAGAATTGACATATCTTATAATTTTAGCTTGTCTTCTTTATTAATGTGTTCTTTTTTAGTTCTAGTTACAGCAAAAATTTTGCGTCCCTTTCGAACAACTCTTTTTAGTAGTAAGGCACAAATCTGTCTGATTGTTGTTTTCCTAGGGATTCCTTTTACTGTTACCGTTTCTCCTCCATTATTTAAACAGGTAAAAGTTTTATCAAAACAATTTAACACTACTCGATGATGTTCCAACCAATCCATTCCAATTAATACATCATAGGAGCCTAACAAAAGTACATTCAACTTTACATAAGTTTCAAACTGATTCATAAATAAAGTACAATCTTTCACAAAATCAATTACTTTCCTTTTTGCTCCGGTAGCTAATTGAACCAACCATGATTTTGTAAATTTCTCTACTGGTAGTTTACTTTTCTCTACTAAACTGGGAGATACATAACTAAGACTGGTCGATGGGTCAATTAAAATAGAAATAGGTTTATGGTTCAGCATACCTTCTAATTCCACCATGGAAGTCTGATATTTGAGCTTGTCCATTTGGCAGCGATGCATTGATTCTGGGCATCCCTCGCGCTAAATCACCAACCGTTGTTTCTTCCTGCACAACATCAATGTTGTTGACAGTCTTCTTCCTATTAAGACAAACTGATGCATAGTGAGGTCCTTGGCATTCCCAACATTTTACTGGTTTCTTATGTTCGTTATTTTTAATATAGTTACTCTGATTATTTGTAAATTCTTTATTTCTCATGACAGTAGGGTTTTGCTGTGAGTTACTTTTGAAATTATTTCATAGAAAATTTTTGTTAGGAGGATTGTGTGAGTTATTATGCCCAAAATTTCGATTAGGTGTGAAATTTTTCTTTCTTGGTTCAATATTATTAGACCATTTTTTTCAGTTTGGCATGTTCACCCTTTTTCGGTTCTGCTCATAGTAGAAATTTGCTTTTCGCATGGCCTCTTCAAGGGTTTTGGGATTATCATATTCAATTTTGTCCTTAATATGAAAATGTAAACATCTCAGAAACCGTTGTACCTTGGGTTTTTCATCAACAATATACGGCACATATTGCAGTAAGCTTAAAAATTTACTATTTAACTCTTTCATAGTCATGGTTCCCAACTTTAGGTCATAAAATTCTTTAGCTCGTTCCTTGTAATGTTGCTCCGAAGAAATTTCTTTTTAAATTACCTTTTAAAAGTGCTCTAGTTTATATTCTTCTCTTTTATGCCCTTAACTCGTTTTATGTCCTGCCACCAGATGTCGGCTTTTCCAGTTAAGTTATATATTCTCATCCTCGCTTTTAACTGATTTGAATAATTATGTATCTGAAAGTACTTTTTCATTCTGGACAGCCATGATTCAGCTTCCTCTCCTCTTTCTGTTTCTCCATTAAAAGTTGGTGGTTTAATCTTTTTGAACTCTCCATAAATCTCTTCATAGGGCTTGTACTTCTTCTTTCTAGAGCAATAATTACTCTCGCTATTGTCACTAGAATATTGGTGTTTCTTTCTGTATGAGTTATCGTTAATTTAAGAATAAGAATTACTTTCAATTTTAGAGTATTTTGACCTTTTACCCTTATGTTGGTAGGACATAGTGTCAGATTTTATCTGTTTATCTTTTTCTTCGTTATAAAACTTTTCCAACAGTATTTGATTCAAATCCTCCTGAGCTCTTAGGATTCTCTCATTTTTTTAAACTGTCTCCATTTTAGTTTTTAGATCCTTAATTGTTTTCATTAATTCAGATGAGTTATTAGTTATATCTTATTTAGCATGTTCTTTTCCATAATTTTGTTCATTTAACAGGGACCTCTCTTCAGCATACTCTTCGAGTCCTTCCATACCTGCAAATCTAATTCAAAAAATATTCTGTACAACAACATTTAAAATCATAAATCAATATCCATACTTTCTATTTAATTTTTGTTTACGTGCGCTAAGCCACTTCAGACTTAGTGTCTGAGCTTGCGCTCTGATACCATATGTAACATCCCCAGAAATTCACAGAAATTTAAAATTTTTCTATGTGATATTAAATGTTAAATCATAGCCATAATGCTAGTTTAATAATTGACTTTAATCTAGTTAACAGATAGATTGTAAGACCAGACAACAAGAGGAAACTTAAGAGTTAACTCCCTTTGCTTAACTGTAACTAGAAGGCTACATAATTTTACTTACTAACATGTAAGTCACCTACCACTAACCGTATTCAATCTATATTGATTTTCAGTCTTGAATAAAATGTTTAACAAAAGTTAATGAGTTTCAAATGATTGAATTCATATTATTGGTTTGTTTGTAAGAATGTGTATGATTCTGATGGTTATTTTCTTTTCTTACTAAAGGGGGATTGAGGGTAGCCCGAGGCTTACTTAGATTTTCTTAAAGCTAACGCAAAACTAATGCTTGTACAGGATTCATAGGTAAAAACTTATTTCCACTTTTACGATGTAAGAATTTAAGACTCGGAAGACTAAACGAGTAACTTAGGAAAGATTTTTAATCTTTAGACTTAAGCTTCAACTACCACAATGACTCTATTTATTGTCTAGCTCATCGAAGCACAAGAATTTTCTAGGCCTACAGAAAGGACTATTCTACATCGGTAGTAATTTGAAGTTGAAAGTGTGATTATTTGTTCTAAACAAATAAATTATATAAAAGATGGTATGTAATTATAAAACATGATTTTAATTGTTTTTGGTACTAGAAGCCCTAATACCTTCCAAATGATTTATAACTATGGATTTTATCCATGTTAACCCTATCCTCCTATCTAAGCATTAACATTCTTATCTTGGCAACTAAAACCAATTACAAAAAAGACAAACCTAGGCATATATTTGATGCATAAATTAATGACTACAATCTAGGTAAACTCCAACATGCATAAAATAACTTGTTTATTGTTAACAAAAGTAATGGTGCTATTTTTACATAAATCGTAGGTTCCAAACTATATCAAGCACAAAAGATTTCAACAAAAGTGTAATCCATGTGGTGGATGCTCACTTGATGAAGGGTTTTGGGTGAAAAACCCTAAGCAACGGCATTGAAAGCTTTACCCTAAAAAATTGCTTGGTTTCAATTCAGTTGTTTGTTTGTTTTTGGAAGGAGGAGTAGACCGATAGGCCCTCGGCCTCCTCGATTATCTGCAATAATTGTCGTGCTTGTGTTGGCCATGGCGTTAGCAGACATAAAGCTCTGGATCTATGTCATCACCGTTTTCATTGAGGCTCAACGTTTAAACAATGGTCATTTCTTGTTTTCCCATGGTGTTAGCAGTTTTGAAGATTTGGTTCTTCGCCATAACAGTGAGCTCAACATTAACCAGTTGGTAAGTTTAGGAGAATATCCTTGTGTTCTTCTTTTATTTTAATTATACTAAGCTATAAACTAAGCAACTCTCACTGTTTGGTGTTTGGTGATAGGTGATGTTGCTTGGCATTGCACATTTGAATGTTGAAGGCGAAGAGCTGAAGGGTATGAGGGTGAAAGGATCAGGTAAGCCTTGGTCCCAACCCTGGGGTACCTTTCATCATGAAAGAGTCTCATATGATACCAATGGTGCTTGTGGAATGTTACTATGTGTTCAAAATTTACTTGTGGTAAAATGTTGTTTTGCTTTGGAGAAGTTGTGGAGGTCGTAAGGCCATCCTTAGTGATAACCCTAAGGGTTTCACCAATGAGCTACGGCTCTTGAAAGAAGAAGTTAGGGTAAGAATATTACTCCTATAAGGTTTGGAAACGGTGTTCAAAACTGTATTTAATTTATATGGAACTTCCTCGACCTCTTGCTCGGCCACTGTAACTAATTTCGAGGCTAAGAACCGTGAAGACATTTTGGTTTTATGAGTTGTACCCTATGGTGATTATATTGGTTAATTTGTTTATAAAAGAAGACTCTATTTATAATTCTTTTGTCTTTAAATGGCAGAGCTTACAACCATAGTGTAAATATCTGTTTAGCATTTGTTTTTCCTTTGGTATTTTTTATTGCACAGTGCAATGCATTAAGCTTGGTAAAGAGTTTTCAACATTTTGTTGTAATTTATTCTATGGCTGCAATCTGGTTAACGCTATTTGGAAAATTAGTTGATGCAATTTTATTTGTGCACTCTCTACTGTAAAGGATTAACCTAGGGTTTGGTTTACTAAGTTCATAATTTATGTACTATAATACAATAGGTGTTACAATGTTAACCATTCATCCTATTGATTGTTCATCATGAACTTACAGTGTTAGATGTTTTAAAAGACACAGTTGAAGTTTTAACTGTGCATTGTTTATTATAATATAACTAGAGTTATATGTTTATAGTGTAAGTTTTTAATTATTAAAAATAACGAGTGGTTTTCTTAACTAAGTGTAATAACTATATTTTATTACAGTATTTGTTATTGTATTATACTTCCTAGAGTTTAATGACTATGTGACAAAAGTTTACTATAAAAGACTCTATGTAATGTTCTTAGAGTTTTTTTTTTGCATAAATGGTTAAGTTCTAGAAATGGACTATTATGATAATTAGCTGGAAAAATAACATTAAACAACTTCCAAAGTTAAAACTGTTACTTGGAGATAATGCTGGTAACTTATCAGAAGAAAAGATTGTTGATTTATTTCTACATAAACTCTTCAATTCGATACCAGTTCAGATCATTTTATTCGTGTATGGTTATTCCTATCAACAGCTAAACAATCCTTATGTACTAGAGTACATCATCGTAAGATGAGTGGAAAAATAAAGAAAGGAATTTTACTCAATAATCAATCATTTCTAATTCTAGACTCATCTATTTTGATAATCATATACAAGTAAACTTTTCTAATTAAATGCAGACTTAAGCATTCTACTAACATATTCAAAATATCTAAGTACTAATAGAAAAACTAAACATGACTGCTTTCATTCCAGTAATTTTGTTTGACAGAAATGGGATTCAATGGATGAATGCACTGTGTGAAGAAATAGGATTCAATACCCCTACAACTCAATAGTAGTACTTAACAACATTACTTTTATCCTTAGTAGTATAGAACTCAACCATGTGGCTGCACTAGTTCTGAATGCAATCTTAATCACTCAATCCACTTCTAACTTTCCCCTCATTGAATCTCTTGTGCTCCTTTCTCTGCAAGTGTAACTGTTTTAATGAATTATATGAACATGTTGAATGCTTTGAACGAATGAATTTTGTTTATGTTGTAGATTGCATTATTCATCTGTATATGTTTATGTTCAATGCATTTTTATTATGTCAATGTTCATGGGGCCTACTTTCCTTGTCTTAATGATAGCACCAGTGCCGTAGGCTGCACCGTCTCGGGCGGGAGGGGATGTGACATGAGCATGAAGCTAGGGATTTTCCATTTATTGTTATAAACAACATCAAAATGCCCCAATCAAACCATTTAATAGTTAGTAGAGGTAAACCCATCAAAATGTTAAAACATTCCACAAAACACAGTAAGGGTTTAAAACCCAAATGTTATCCACAATCAAATATTAAGCAGGGATAATTTTAGGGGTGAAATTTAGCCCATGGGCTATTTTTCGATGCTTTTCTCCTAAAAAGATTCGCCATTTTGCATTTTTTGAAGCCCTGTTTCAACCAATTTTGTAAAAAAGATTCGCCATTTTGCATTTTTTGAAGCCCTGTTTCAACCAATTTTGAGGGGGTAAAAAATTTTCACCCTAAAAATCGCCAAATTATTATATAAATGATATTAAATCCTTGGAAATTGATATGTTTTTTGAAAAATATCACCAAATATTTTAAAGTTGGTGTTTTAAGAGTTGGTAAGATTCGCCAACATTTATACACTTTTAAATAAGTATGGTTCCTTAAAATTATCCCTGATATTAAACAATCAAAACGCCATTATCGTAGTGCCATTACTCCGTAATGGCACTTATATATTTTAAACATTGTATAAATTAAACCACAATACTTATAGCAAACAAGGAGACAAAATATATCAGTGAAACACCATTATAGACTTCCAACACATAGTTTTAATTTATAGAGTAATAATATCCATAGTCATGTCCCAATGAACAAACACCCGAATGGGATATGAAACACAAGATTCCCAAACCCACAATAATTTGTACTACTCCCTAAACCCCGACGAATCCCAAATGGGAATCATGTTACAATATATAAATAGAGAACCCCTACAACCCCATAAAATGACCAAACAGATAGGTAAAGGCCCCCTTCATACGGTCTTACTAGTCATACAACCACGCCCCTCTTTCTTTTTCCATAGACATAGAGCCTCCCATGCTCGTCCAAACCTGCAAAACGAAACTGAGATACATCAGAAGTATGCATGACTAAACATAAAAATGAAAGTGTAAACAAGTTAAAACTTAACAGAGCTTGCATACCTATCAAGACATTCACGCTGGCACTGTAATATATCATCTATTCCAGTGCAACTCAATAGTGGAGCTCGGCCCCCATTACCAACCGTGAAAGCACAATGAAAAAGTGGGTTGTGAAACCCTAGCAAGGGTTTTATGACAGGTGCCATCGTGGAGGAGCCATGCAGCCCTTCACATGGGAGCATTAAGCATGCTAGCGATCCTCCACTATGATTTTAATTAAAAACTCTTCTTCCTTAGTTTAACTACACACATTTTCTCATTGATATTTAAACCCTCCTCTCTATAGTTTGAGTTCATTCTCTTGTATAGAGTGTTAATTCCATGCCAATCCCTTAACACTTAGGGCTAGCAAGATTTAGGTACTAGGACTTTTACTTTTTCCATCATGCACTGGTAGCATAAGTTTAGCAGTGAAATACCTACAATAAGAATAGATACGTCGTGCATTAGTTCACAAGAACTAAGTGATCCCAATATCACAGGATTTCCTTACCTTTCCAAGTGAGTCGTTAGGGAAAATACCGCCACTCCTCCCCTTTAAATACAGAGGTAAGTTAGCCTCACCGTTTAGTATATTAAGAAACTAGATGACGTAACATGTAATCAAACATGAATAAAACAATATCAGAACATCAGTAAACCAAATAAAATATACATAACTACTAGTACATCAGAATATAAAAAGAATGACATTAAACATCATCGTACAATATAAATCATACTAAAAGGAAAACATAACCAAAACTTAGGCATAGTTCTTATCAACTTTATATTTCCACAGTTAAGAATAAGATGTCCTAAAGATCTTAGCAGTATTATGAGTCCTGCAATTTTTTTTTATTTACGGATTTTAGGGACATTACAATAAATGAAAATTAGTATTTCATGAGATAATTAAACTATCTACCTAATAAAAATAAAGAGATGATTACATGTATTTAATGCATTTAATGCACATTATTTTTTGTATAAATCCACAAGCGATGTGGTTATGTTCATGTTTTTTACCATCTCATGGTACAACATTTCAACATCCCTACTAACATCTTTCGGATATCAAGTCATTCTTCCTTTGGAATTTTAGCAATCTTCTCAAAGAATGAAAAGCACATTAAAAAAATAGATTAATATTAAATAAAAATAAGTATAGAAAAAATATTAACAATGGGAGGTGCATCACATGGATGTGAAGTGTGCCTTTCTAAATGGAGATATGAATGAAGAGATTTATATGCAACAACCAGAAGGTTTTGTTTCTAATCCATCTTTAGTGTGCATGTTAAAGAAATCATTGTATGGGCTCAAGTAAGCCCCTAGGGCTTGGTATGCCAAGATTGATAGATTTCTGCTGTCACTGAGTTTTGTTCGATGCAAGTCTGATCTGAATGTTTATTTAAAGCTGATTCATGGTTCTCTAATGATTATTGTTTTATATGTGGATGACCTACTAATTACAAGAAGTTCAAAGAAAGATATTTCCTCCTTGAAGGATGCAATGAACCATGCCTTTTCCATGACAGATTTGGGATTGTTGAGCCAATTCTTGGGTCTCGAAAATTGCTCAATCCCAACATGGAATCAAAGTTCATCAGTCATAGTATTCTTCAGATCTTCTCAACAAATTCAGCATGAAATATTGCAAGCCAAGCAAGACTCCATTCCTCTCAGGAGTTATGTTTAAAGAAGCAGGTTCTTCTCCTTTGGTAAATAAGACACTGTATAGGAATTTGATTGGGTGTTCACTTTATATTACACATACTCGACCTGACTTATCTTATGCAGTTAGATTGGATTCAAGATACATGGATCAGCCTCATGAGATCCATTGGAGAGAATCCAAGAGGATCCTCAACTTTGTTCAGGGAACAAGGACTCATGGGATTTTCTATAAAGCAAAATCTGACTTAGAGCTAGTTGGATTTACTGATAGTGATTGGGCAGGTGACAACACAAATCGAAAGTCTACTTCAAGGTATGTGTTCATGCTTGCAGAAGGAAAAATCAACTGGTCAAGTAAGAAGCAGAGTGCCATAGCACTCTCATCTACAGAGGCAGAGTATAGAGGAGTTGTGAATGCAGCTACTCAATGTTTGTGGTTGTAGGGGATACTTGGAGAATGTGGTTTCGAATTAGAGTTTTAAATAGTCATCTATTGTGACAATCAACGCACCATTTGAATCTCCATTGATCCAGCTCAAAGATAGAGAAACAAGCACATTGAGATCCATATACACTATATCAGGGAGCTAATGATGGTACCATTGCTCTACTCTACTACGCATCTTCATAGAAAGTACCTGATATCTTCACCAAAGTATTCTGTGAGAAGACCTTCAGTAATATCAAATCACTATCAGAGATTGGTGATCATGTGGTGAAGTATGATTGATAACAAGATTTCAAAAAAAAAAAAATCTTGTTTATGCTTAAGGGAGGATTTTTCCATTGGGTTTTTGCCTCTTTCCTTGATTGTATGGACATGTAGTATGTAAAGGGTGACTAATCCTTGTTGCTATTCCCTATAGTTTTCTGATATTTACTCATAAAGTCAGGCTTAAGGGGGGATGTTAGAATCATCAACCCATAGTTACCCATATTTGACATTAATTAACCATTTTTGTCTTATTCCTAGATTCCTAGATTCGTCACTATGCTAGTTGGCTTCCACATGCACGTAGAAGTCAACACTTGCTAAAACTGGGTCATGGAGTGCTTTGGAATCATCCTGGAAACATTTTTAGCATGTCTATTTTTATTTCTAGTTTGTAAAAGCACAGTTCTATTTTTTCTGAAAGTTGCCTTGCTTTACAGTAGTTTTAAGGAAAAAAGAAAAAGCTAGTTTAGGAGTAACTGCCTTGTCTCTTTTTCCCACATCGTCCTCCTTCCTTTTCTCCAAACAAAAGCATGGATCCTATCTCTTCCCATCACTTATTAGCTGGCCTATCTGATTTTTATAATTCGTGAGAATCTTCATATATTTGGAAAGTCCTTCTTGCACCTGTGGGGGATTTGACTACTTTTAGTAAGCCTGCTTTTTTACCAATTCGAATAGAAACCTTATGCTTTCAAATCTATGATGTAATTATATATTTGAGCAACCTATTACTTCATATGGTTGGCTGATGTACACTTATTCCATACAGGATTAATTTATGCTTCAATTTCAGTCTCCTTTTGTGTGAATTTTGCATGTTTGATTAGCAATTTTGTGAGTGTAATTGTTCTATCACTTGGGTTCAATTTTCACACAATAGATGTCCTTGAAAGCTTGTAGGAGGTGGGATTCAACGTGCCATAGAATGATGACCATAGCTCGGATCGACGAATCGTCAACTCCATTGGATTCATGACATCGAGATAGTGCTAGGGGTGGCCCTCTATGCTAGTTCCATGGAAAAGGGATCATGTTTTAGTTCAATTTTGGAAACTAGGGTTTTTCTTAGTAAGGGAATGCGAATTTTTGTACATAGGGGTAAACTTTGCAAATTCCTCGACCGTGAACATGTGTCTAGCGTTCCCACATGGAAACTCCCTAAACACGCTTGCATGACCCACCAAAACCTCGTTTTGATGTACAGTTTCCATTCTATGCCCCGGGTAGGGATTCAACAGGTATCACTGAAAGCCTATAGGAGGTAGGCTTCAATGTTCCATAGAATGATGGTCGTTTCTCAAATCGACGAACCACCAACTCTGTTGGATTCAGTACATCGAGATAGTGCTAGGGGTGGCCCTCCACTCTAGGTCCATGAACAGGGGATCCTGTTTTAGGTCAATTTTGGAAACTAGGGTTTTTCTCAGTAAGGGAATGTGAAATTTTTGCACATAGGGGTCAACTTTGCAAATTCCTTGACCGTGAATGTGTGGCTAGTGTTCCCACATGGAACCTCTCTAAACACATTTGCATGACCCATCGGAACCCTGTTTTGATGGACGGGTGTCATTTTATGCCTCGAGTAGGGATTCAACATGTGTCCCTAAAAGCTTGTAGGAGGTGGGATTCAATGTTCCATATAATGATTACCGTGGCCCAGATCGATGAACAATCGAATCCGTTGAATTGAAGTCATGGGGATAGTGCTAGGGGTGGCCCTCTACTCTTGGTCCATGGACAAGGGATCTTGTTTTAGGTCAATTTTGGAAATTAGGGTTTTGCTCAGTAAGGAAATGTGAAATTTTTGCACATAGGGTTCAACTTTGCAAATTCCTTAACCGTGAACATGTGGCTAGAGTTCTGTTGGCCCGATTTTCTGAATCCAGGCCAATAAGGAGGTTTTGTCCACACAATCAACTTAAAGCAGCGTCCGGTATGTTTGGTTTAACAAAACCTCGCAGGTTGTGGTCCTGCTACCAGCTAGTTTGTCTCTTAAGGAGAACTTAAAACCAACAAAATCTAACCTACTTTAATGTTTATTTTACCTATATATCTAAATATCCTAAGGTTGCTTTCTTAAGGAAAGACTTCAATTTTTGGGAAGTTTTCTAAATATGAAAACTTAAGTAAAATATGTGAAATGATTTAACGATTGCTAATTAAACTTGAAAATAAAATTAAAATTAAATTATTCTACCTATCCTATTAAACCCTATCTCAGCTGAGAGCAAATTGAAGATTATATTAATTATTAATCAATAATGATGAACAGATTGACTGAAATATAATCTAAACAAACCATTCAAATTATAACTAAAATTCAAACTGCTAAATGATAACAGAATTGAAATTTAGCCTGTAAACACACGATCAATTTCAACTGTCTAAAATTAATTAATAATCAATTTTCAAGATAGTTATTTGAATTTAAGATGATGCGTATTTAAAAGTCATCGTCAACATACGAATGAGATTTTAAATAAACAGAAAAGGATATCATTAAAACTTATGTTTATAGTAAACATACTAATAAACAACATCATAATGAAATATTTATTCAAAACACTAGCTTGAGCTGATGAAGCGAAAAGAGATAACTAAACATCAGTGTGTCACAGCACACAGGATTAATATATAAACAGAAGTTAACAATTTGAAATATATATATATATATATATATATATATGATCCAAAACAAAACAAAATACCAGTCACAGTATCTGTTTGCAGACGTCCAGTAAGATCCACATCAAAGCTTCAACTTTAAATATGATATAGTACCAGTAATAAAATATATTCCAAAAGAGTTTTCTTCACACACTTCATCCTCTCGAGTTCATAAATACTCCTCCCTTATATACTATTAAGATTCAGTTTTCCCTTATAAATGTTGCATGCAACATTATAGGGATTATTTAACCAAAAAGGCATCTAATTACACCTACTATCATAAACAGAAATTAACTGGCCTGAGTCGAGGCATCCTAGAAAGTTCTTGACCATTGATAACACTCCAGCTCGCAACCAAACAGCCACATCTACGTGTCAGTGTATAACCATGTCCTGAATTTCTGGAAAAAGGTGATGATAAATCCTCCTGTATTGAATTCAAACGAAACATATTGTTAAAATCAATTTAATACACAAATAACAGAAATAATTTAAAATTTTAAATGCATGCCTGTTAAATCTCCGATTTTACAGGCATGCAAAACTAGAACGATCATTACCTGTTTTGGCAGCGACATAGGAAATGAAGAAAACATTAAATTCTATTATGAAGAGACACTACTCTTCGAGCTTCTGCTAGCTTGGCTTTTAACCTGACAATTTTGGTGTTCTGCTTTTCAATTCGATCAAGAAGCAGCTGATTAGTACTTAGAATTGATTTTTTGGATTTCTTATATTGATTCTTCTTAGCGTTCACCTTTTTCCACCTATCAATCCATTCTAGCAACTCGTTTCTAAAGGTTTTGTTTTCTTCTTCCAGCAAGGCTGTGCTGGATAGACACTGTTTGAGCTTTCCTTTAAACTCTGTGATTTTACTTTGGTATACATTACCTAATACCTGTTGCAGAGTTTCATCCTCTTTGGTTACCTAAGGAGAATTAGGACTGTCACAATGTTGACTGTATGATAGTTCAGGATCTTCAACGTTTATGTTTGCTTCTGGTTGATTGCCTTCGGCCTCGACTGACTGTGCATCACTTCCCTGAGCGATAGCAGAATTCCCTACATCCATTGCGTTAGGTACAGACGACGGGATATCATCCTCAATATCTACAACTGTAGGTTTAGTAGCTATAGATTTGGAAGTCTGTTGATCAGCCTTATATCCTGAAATCGAATGAATACTATGCATGCTCCTTGTGACTCTTCGTGAAAACGATAGGTTTTCAAAACCAAGTCCTTCCTTGTCACAACAGATCTGAGCCAAATGATCTAATTTATGCATAGATTCTTTATTTCATTCGTCAGGTTTATTTGCTTCATCGTTATTATCATTTTCACCTTTGGCTGATCCTTCTTTTATGTTTGCAGGGTTGCTATCATTCTCACCAGGTAAGGGTTTATCTAAGATTTCTCTTGAATTGCAAGGAATTGCATCCCTGTTGTCATTTTCATTAATCTCATTATTTATGGGCATGTTTACGACCTCGGATTCCTTGACCTCTGAACTATTGACTCCAGGATTTAATACCTTTCGTTTCCTACTTGCTCGTGGAGATGGATTAGGCCAATATTGCGTTGGCCCCAATTGACAATCAACTAGAAACTTATCCCAAGACACACCCTTAGCAGATAATTGAAATTGCAATAATATTTTTATCAACCCATGGTGACAAAGACTACTGTCAGGGTTATTGAAATTCTTAACAGACTGCGACATCTTTTTAAGACTTTGCCATAGGTAGAAGGGCAAATTAATTTTGCAACCCTTTACTGCTAACATTAACCGTAAATGATACAAGTGTAAATGGGAGTATCGTCCACAACAGGACACGTACCTTACCAAGATTTCATAGTAAATCCTCCATTCGGGCTTCAGAAATTTCACAGGGATGCCTATTCTCAGTTTTGCATTATCCGGTAATGGCATTAACAGAGCCAAGCATTTCTTCTTGTTGACCATAGTACCCTTAAACCAGCGTTCCCCAACCTGTGGGAGCGTAGTGGCTTCGGCAATCTTATCTTCGTTGATAACAAACTCAAAACCCCCAATTTGCACTCTGTCATCTTCAAAATTCATGGCGAACATCTTAGTGATCTCCACATGGTGACCATCAAAACACCTAAAGAAATTTTCCCATCCCATTTTCTCGAATTTCTTGGCAACTTCCTAGTTGGCGTCTATAAGTTCAGACCCTGAAATTTCAAACCGATTCAAAGGAGACATGGTTTCTTCGACACTCTCCTTTCTTCGACCCGAAACAAATGGAGAAGTGAACACAGAAGGGATAGGTATCCAAACACACGACATGATGGATTAATTTCGCATGCTTCAAATCTAATCGAAGATACAATCTCTGAACCTGCCATTTTAGCGGGATTTTTAAGCAGTGATAAGCGCTACAACCATCACAATATACCATGATTTATGCCAGTTTATCTATGCTTAACCATGACTGTTATTAATAACCACTAACTTGGTGAACCAAAAATACGGTGACTGATAGAATCATCATTTCAACCATTGATTATTGACAGTGGTTCATAATTAACAGGTACAACAACGTAAGTCGAAATGACATTTAGCATTTAACACTGACAATACGATATTTCCATATGCATACAACTGTCGATCTATTAAGAGGTGTAAGCCACGTTTTCATACAAGCTCATTAATCCAAATGAATAATCGTTTATTTAACTTAACAATTGGCTTACTGCATGGCCAGCTAATCCTAACAGTCATCTCTTTTTAATCATGTTACGTCGTGGTATGCAAGGTAATATAATCGCACTTTCATATTAACAATGCTTTGATAGAATAGCTAGATTAATATC
>LPNX010130746.1:88820-109296 GCA_001517045.1 Pseudotsuga menziesii
AAAGCAGAAATTTGATTAGGGATAAAATTACAAATATCTTAGCCAAAGCAAGTACTTCTTAGTAAAGATGACCTGTACCATCAGCATAGAGTACTTTTTCATTGAAAACTTTCTAGAACCTGTTCCATAGCATAATCATTTTCTTTCTTCTTGCTTTTGCTTTTCTTTTTAAAACAATAATGCTGCCTGAAGACTACTATCTGGGTTTGGTATCCCAATGTGATAGTATCATTCACGAGAGTTGTTTGAAATAAGCAAGCCGGCTCATGATGAGACCTCTTGTCCTTTAATTTTTAAATCAAAATCCATCACCCTGGTGATCAGAAATGAAGTTATTCCGGACAACACTGATGATCATGATTAGGCAGGCTCATTACTGAGACCTCCTATTCTTCAGTCAAAAATTATGCTTTTATTGCAATTTCATTTTTGATCTTTTAACTTTCATAAAATAAGAGATCATTACCTAGCGTGGTAACCAAACGGCAATGTCAGTCATTAATATCACCAGAAAATGAATCAGCTGGCTCGTGATGAGACCCCTTATCTTTTGATTTAAAAACCAAAAGCCATTACTAGTTTCCTAATAATGTCATACCAGTGATATTTGTGATTCTGATCGGACCGGCTCATTACTGAGACCTTCCGTCTCTTACTTTAGCTTTTAATTAACTGGAACAGATGCTAGACAGTTCTCAAATGATAAAATTTTTCTAAAACTAATGATAAAGATCTGTAAAAGTTTTTCAAAAGTACAAGCTTCGAAAAAGGAATTTAATAATCTATCCCTATTTCGGAAAAGAACAAGATGAAGAAAATCTGAGAAACATTTATAAATAGAATCAATGAAGATCTTTACAGATTCAAGAAATTTTGATCAATCTGAACAAATTTTAAAACATTTCAGTCTAATATCATAATTTTTTAAGACTGATGAGTAAACTGACCTTTATTTATTTACATTAGTCAAAGCTGTTACTTACAAAGGACTGGTTATATACACAAATTTTAATCAATCTAATATATATGATTTTGGCAAATATTGATTGATTTACCAGTCTGCTAGTTTATATACAAAAAAAACAAATTTATTTACAAACAGCAAGTAGGTATGTACATTTTAGACAGAAAAAATATCAACAAAAGTATTTTTTAAGAATCAGTCCATTCACGGGGAATGTCTCGGACTGTCCTTCAAGTGTTTGCAGTCGAAAGGTACTTGGACCTATTTTTTCAGAAATAACAAAAGGACCTAACCACAATTTCTGAAATTTTGTATGATCTCCCTTATCTTCGTGAGCTTTATCCCATTTTAAGACCAAGTCTCCTACTTGAAATTCTCGATCAGAACTAAATGATTGGTCAAACCATGACTTTACAATATGTTGATGTTTGTTAAAGTGTTGTTTTGACTTTTCCCTGTCTTCTTCCAATTTTAACAATGCATTAATTCTTTTTTCCATTGCTGGGCATTCTTCTTCCTGGACAGACTGAGCTAACTGTAACGATGGTAAGAACAAATTTGGTGGAAGAATAGCTTTAGTTCCATACACTAAGAAAAATGGTGAGTTACCTATCGCAGCTTTTGGAGTTACTCTGTCTGCCCAAAGAGCATTGACCAATTCAGTATGCCAATTCCGATGGTGAACTGAAACTATTCTTTTAAGAATTTTTAATAAATTTTTATTTGTTGATTCAGCTAAGCCATTCCCATGAGGATGGTAATTAGCTGAATATCTGATTCTTATTCCTTTTTCTAATGCAAACTGAGTCAACTCAATTGATGAAAAATATGACGCGTTATCGAAAACGAGAGAACCAGGAATACCAAATCTTGTTATGATAAAGAATTCTAAAAATAGTATAACCTGATTGGTATTCACAACTTTTAACGGTGCAGCTTCAGCCCAACGAGTGAAATAATCAGTTGTAGTTATTATGTATTTGTGTTGCATTGATGAGGGAGGGTTTATTGGACCTATTATATCGATACCCCATTGCTGAAAAGGTCTTTCAGTTGAGACAGGTTGTAAAGGGAAAGTAGATTTTTTCACCCTTCCTGCAGCAAGTTGACACTCTTGACACTTTGTGACGAAGGTATAAGAATCTTGAAACAAGGTAGGCCAATAATAACCAGCCCTGAGAATTTTGTGAGCAGTGGTCTCCCCACCAAAATGACCGCTTGCTGGTCCAGAATGCAATTCTTTCAGAATTGTTTTGGTTTCATCTTTATCTAAACATCGAAGATAAACTCCATCTGAATTTTTCCTAAAGAGGATATTATCGATTAATAAGTATGGAGCAGACTTCAATCTCAGTGCTCTTTTCTTATTTGGTTCTAAGTAATCAGGGGCAGTCCCTGTTTCCAAAAGTAACCGTATGTCTGTGTACCAGGAATCTTGAGGAGGTGGATAAAAATAAATCTCCCTGGTAAGTAAAGCTTCATCAATAACAGTTTCAGATTTATCATCAGGAAAATGAGCAGCTTCAGCGGCTAATTTACACAGCCCTTGACCTTTGATTATCGTTGAAGGTTTGATTTCTAAGTCATATTCTTGAAGAGCTGTCATCCAGGGTGCTCTCTTTTCTCCTAAATCTTTCTGAACTAACAAATTTCTGACTGAAGAATAAGGAACAATTACTTTCGTTTTAGATTTTAGCAAGTAAGGATGAAAATTTTTTACAGATTTAAAAACAGCAAAGGCTTGTTTATCAACTTCATGATAATTGAGTTCAGCACCTTTGAAATTCGAACTCATGAAAGAAATTGGAACTTCATTATTTTGCTGATTTAATTGGGTTAAAACTGCTGCATATGCAATATTAGAAGCAAAGGTATATAATATAAAATCCTTATTAAAATATGGGCTTAGAATACTAGGAGCCTCTGAAATAGCTTCTAAAATTTTCTGAAAGGATTCTTTTTCAGTTTGTCCCCAATTAAACACAGCATCTTTTTTAATCATTTTCTGCAAAGGACGAATGATCTCTGAAAAACTAGGAATGAATCTCCTAACAAAATTTATTTTTCCTAAGAATGACTGCATTCCTTTCTTGCTGGAAGGAAAGGTAATCTTTGAAATAGCTTGTGTTCTTTCAGGATCAATCATGATTCCATGTTTCGAGACTACACATCCTAGTAAGATACCTTCTGAAATAGCAAATATCGTTTTTTAGGATTTAAAGATATTCCAAATTTTCTACACCGTTCAAATACTTTTCTGAGATGATTAAGATGATCAGGACGATGTTTAGAGTACACAGTAACGTCATCCAAATAGACAACGACTGAGTGACTGGTTAAGCCTCTAAAAGCAATATCCATTTCTCTTTGAAATGTTGCTCCCGCATTGATTAACCCAAAAGGCATATTGCGGAAGGCATACGTTCCCCATGGATTTCTAAACGCTGTTTTCAATTGATCATCTGGGGAAACCAATATTTGGTTATACCCTGAGAAACCGTCAAGAAGAGAAAGTATCTCAGACCCAGACACCTTCTGAAGAATTTGTTCCATGGGAGGAACAGGGTAATTATCCTTTTTAGAAGCTTTATTTAAATTTCTAAAATCAACACACAATCTAATATCCTCGTTTTTCTTCCTAACTGGAACTAAGTTTGCTACCCATTGAGTGTGTCTGATAGGGAAAATGATCTTGGCAGCTAACAACTTATTCAGTTCCTTTTTTATTGTTGGTTCTAATGATGGGTGATATTTTCTTAACTTCTGTTGAAAAGGTTTTGATTCTTGTTTAATTGGAATTATATGTTGCATAACTTGAGTATTGAATGTTTTCAGGTCATCATATGTCCATGCAAATATATCTTTGAAATCCTTAAACAATTTTATGAAAGCCATTTTTTCTATAGGATTACAATCTATTCCAAGATTTACAGTCTGGGGATTTAATTCTGTTCCTAAATTGATGGTTTCGTATCTCATGCGGGAACTATTTGTTTTACAATTAGGAACGGACCTAAACTTATCCTGCAGATCAAAAAACTTTTCTAATCGAAGTACTAAATTAGGAACTAGTTTTACCTGTTCGAAAGCTTTTTCAATTGAACAGAAATCATTAATTACTGAAAAATCCCGCAGGTTTTCGTCATGAGTGGCTTCATCTATTGCTGCATCTTTAAAAGTATCTTCATTCGTTAGGAAATTCAATACCTCTTTTTGATAACTTTGTAAATGTTCAGATAAACAGTGAATGGAGTTACGAACCTGTCTGACAATGATCTCAGAATCTCCAAAAACAATTAACTCTTTAATGCCCAAATCAATTGCCTTTTTCAAGCCTTGTATTAAAGCTTCATATTCAACTGTATTGTTTGTACAACTAAATTCCATTCTACAAGCTATACAAGTTTTATTTCCTTGAGGGTCTACTAGTAAACAATCAGCCCCTGCTCCTTCCTTAGATTTGGCGCCATCAAAATATAACGTCCAAATAGGACTATGTACAATTACCTTACTTTCTATGATATTTACAATATTTACATTATTTACATCACTAATGGTTTCCTTGAGTGAACAGTTAGGAGAAATGGCTGTTACATTACAAATTTCAGATTGTTGGTTATTTTTAGAAAGAGTAGAACTTTCAGCCATGAAATTTCCAAATCCTAATTCATACATGTAATTTCCCATAATACCATCAGAAAATAAAACAGGTTCACTAGGATCATGCAGTTCTGTAACAGTATGTTTCATATACCGTTCTCTATTTATTTTTATTTGATTTGATTTTCTGTTTTTAGGTAACCACAATGTAGACCAATCAGTAGCAAAGAAACCGTTCAACTGTTGAGACTAATCCCTACTTAAGAATAATCCATATGCATCTAGAATATCAACAACAACAATATCAATGATTTGATAAACCGAAGGGTTACAAGCAATCCTGACTAAGACATCTTTCATCTCTCCAACAACCTTTACATTTGTTCTATCTAATTGAGTTATTTGTGAATTGGATGGAACAAATTTTCCATTCAATTTCTTACATACAGATAGAGGCATAACATTGGAGGATGCTCCTGAATCTACCATGCAGTTGTGGACATTCCTATTGAAAATATCAAAGGTAAGTAAGAATGGAGGTGTAGTTGATTTAGAATTCTTACCTATCAAGGAAGCTTTATCAGCTGCTGCTTTTTCTTTTTCAGTTGCTATTGGATCATTGTTAGAACTATTTGCAGCAACATTTTGTTTTGCATTAGGAACAATTGAGCTTACTGCAGGATTTATAATATGACTATTAGGCATTGGGTAGATTTGAAGAAGATCGTACATACTGATGTTTGCATGTGTCTTCTTTAAATATTCGATTATATCATATTGTAAATCTAATTTTGGAGCATTTTGAATGGTTTGAGTACCCTTAGTAGGCTGAGTTTGTTTGCCAGATTGAGTTTTTTTATTTGGTTGTGAGTTATTGTTATCAGTATTCGTAGTAGAACTTGAAGCACCAGGAGTGTTTGTAGTTGCTTTACTACGATTATTATACGCATGTTGTCCTGAAGGTGGATTTCTACTTTCATGTTCTTTCACAAAACTATCCCAGAAATGACCGTTAACTTGTTGAGGTTCTTCTGATTCTTCATCATTTTCTGATTCCTCTTCTTCTTCATTTTCGTTCATCTCTTGACTAGGAGTTTCAGATAAAGATAGAACAGCTCAAATTGTATTAAAGATTTCTTCATTAGCGGCTACATCAGGGGGTGTATTCTTATTATTTGTGTTTTGGTTTTGTCTAAATTGATTTTTGAAGTAACCCCTAGAAGGAGAAGCTTCAGAATTAGTCTTTTTTAACCCTATAACTTCATTGGTTAATGTTCGAATAGCGTTTTGTAGCTGTTCTACATCGAATGCTTTATCTTTTTCTGAATTTGACTTTTCTTTTCTTCGAGGAAAAGAATCAGATTTTCCGCTTCTGTCTGGTTCATAGGACATGAAATCATTTTCTACTTTAATGGCTTCCTCAAATGTTTCTATCAGCGTTGTTTTTCCATCTCTTTTCACAAACATTCCAGAATTCCTAGGTAAAGCTGATGTATAATTTTCAATAATTATGTCTTCTGGAGGTTGGGAAGCAACTGGAATTTTGTTTTTCAAAGTTAGAAACCTTTGATTGAAATCTTTGATTCTTTCTTTAGGCTCCATTTTAATCCTAGATAACTCTAGGGCTAAAAGAGCGGGGGTTTTATCTTCCTCAAATTTGTCTAAAAAAGTTTTATTAAATTCACCCCAGTTTGTAATAGATCCTTGTACTAGTGAAAAATACGAGGTTGAAGCTATTCCTTCAAAGGTTAGAGGAAACAATCGACAAACTACATCTTCATGTTGTACGTTCAAAGTTTGAACAGCCAACATAAATTTGTCAATGTGCACCTCTACAGGTTCTTTGTCATCTGGGTTAAACTTAGGAAGAAGTTTATCTGAGTGTTTTGGTAACGGGTGTTGTACTCCAAGAACTGCTACAGCAGCTGCCCTTAGCCAAGGGAGCTGTGGATTAGGTGGATTAGGTGGAGGATTACCTCCTCCTCCTACATTTCTTGCCATTGGACTTCCTTGAGAACTAGAAGAACTTCCTGAATTGGAAGGTCTTGGACTATCAGATGGTGACTCAGGAGGAGAAGGTGGCTGATCAGAACCACTTCCTGTGATTAGCCTCCTAGCAGTATTAGTTTGTGTAATTTGTCTCTGATTTCTTTCCAACTGGTGTTGAGGAGTATTATCAGTTATCTCCAAATCTTGTGTAACTACAGTCAACTGTGGATTGTGTCGCTGTTGTCTAGGAAGACCATAATCTATTGGAGAAATGCCTAACTGATTGGCGTAAGCTCTAGTAAGGATATGTCTAGATTCTTCTAGAGTTTGAGCACTTTGTGCGGGAGTAAAGGGAGAAGTGACAGGATCACATTCAATGATATTTCTAAAAGTTTCTATAAAAGGTGATCTACTGACTTCTGGAGGTTGTTGACTGGTTGAGAATGTTTCATTTGTTTCACCTGCCATTACTCATTGACAGGCCCTCCTTCTAGTGCCATTTGTTGGCCCGATTTTCTGAATCCAGGCCAATAAGGAGGTTTTTTCCACACAATCAGCTTAAAGCAGCGTCCGGTATGTTTGGTTTAACAAAACCTCGCAGGTTGTGGTCCTGCTACCAGCTAGTTTGTCTCTTAAGGAGAACTTAAAACCAACAAAATCTAACCTACTTTAATGTTTATTTTACCTATATATCTAAATATCCTAAGGTTGCTTTCTTAAGGAAAGACTTCGATTTTTGGGAAGTTTTCTAAATATGAAAACTTAAGTAAAATATGTGAAATGATTTAACGATTGCTAATTAAACTTGAACAAAAAAATTAAAATAAAATTATTCTACCTATCCTATTAAACCCTATCTCAGCTGAGAGCAAATTGAAGATTATATTAATTATTAATCAATAATGATGAACAGATTGACTGAAATATAATCTAAACAAACCATTCAAATTATAACTAAAAGTCAAACTGCTAAATGATAACAGAATTGAAATTTAGCCTGTAAACACACGATCAATTTCAACTGTCTAAAATTAATTAATAATCAATTTTCAAGATAGTTATTTGAATTTAAGATGATGCGTATTTAAAAGTCATCGTCAACATACGAATGAGATTTTAAATAAACAGAAAAGGATATCACAGAAATAATTTAAAATTTTAAATGCATGCCTGTTAAATCTCCGATTTTACAGGCATACGAAACTAGAACGATCATTACCTATTTTGGCAGCGACATAGGAAATGAAGAAAACATTAAATTCTACTATGAAGAGACACTACTCTTCGAGCTTCTGCTAGCTTGGCTTTTAACGTGACAATTTTGGTGTTTTGCTTTTCAATTCGATCAAGCAGCAGCTGATTAGTACTTATAATTGATTTCTTGGATTTCTTATATTGATTATTCTTAGCGTTCACCTTTTTCCACCTATCAATCCATTCTAGCAACTCGTTTCTAAAGGTTTTGTTTTCTTCTTCCAGCAAGGCTATGCTGGATAGACACTGTTTGAGCTTTCCTTTAAACTCTGTGATTTTACTTTAGTATACATTACCTAATACCTGTTGCAGAGTTTCATCCTCTTTGGTTACCTGAGGAGAAGGAGGACTGTCACAATGTTGACTGTATGATAGTTCAGGATCTTCAACGTTTATGTTTGCTTCTGGTTGATTGCCTTCGGCCTCGACTGACTGTGCATCACTTCCCTGCGCGATAGCAGAATTCCCTACATCCATTGCGTTAGGGACAGACGACGGGATATCATCCTCAATATCTACAACTGTAGGTTTAGTAGCTGTAGATTTGGAAGTCTGTTGATCAGCCTTATATCCTGAAATCGAATGAATACTATGCATGCTCCTTGTGACTCTTCGTGAAAACGATAGGTTTTCAAAACCAAGTCCTTCCTTGTCACAACAGATCTGAGCCAAATGATCTAATTTATGCATAGATTCTTTATTGCATTCGTTGGGTTTATTTGCTTCATCATTATTATCATTTTCACCTTTGGCTGATCCTTCTTTTATGTTTGCAGGGTTGCTATCATTCTCACTAGGTAAGGGTTTATCTAAGATTTCTCTTGAATTGCAAGGAATTGCATCCCTATCGTCATTTTCATTAATCTCATTATTTATGGGCATGTTTACGACCTCGGATTCCTTGACCTCTGAACTATTGACTCCAGGATTTAATACCTTTCATTTCCTACAAGCTCGTGGAGATGGATTAGGCCAATATTGCATTGGCCCCAATTGACAATCAACTAGAAACTTATCCCAAGACACACCCTTAGTAGATAATTGAAATTGCAATAATATTTTTATCAACCCATGGTGACAAAGACTACTGTCAGGGTTATTGAAATTCTTAACAGACTGCGACATCTTTTTAAGACTTTGCCATAGGTAGAAGGGAAAATTAAGTTTGCAACCCTTTACTGCTAACATTAACCGTAAATGATACAAGTGTAAATGGGAGTATCGTCCACAACAGGACACGTACCTTACCAAGATTTCATAGTAAATCCTCCATTCGGGCTTCAGAAATTTCACAGGGACGCCTATTCTCAGTTTTGCATTATCTGGTAATGGCATTAACAGAGCCAAGCATTTCTTCTTGTTGACCATAGTACCCTTAAACCAGCATTCCCCAACCTGTGGGAGCTTAGTGGCTTCGGAAATCTTATCTTCATTGATAACAAACTCGAAACCCCCAATTTGCACTCTGTCATCTTCAAAATTCATGGCGAACATCTTAGTGATCTCCACATGCTGACCATCAAAACACCTAAAGAAATTTTCCCATCCCATTTTCTCGAATTTCTTGGCAACTTCCTGGTTGGCGTCTATAAGTTCAGACCCTGAAATTTCAAACCGATTCAAAGGAGACATGGTTTCTTCGACACTCTCCTGTCTTCGACCCGAAACAAATGGAGAAGTGAACACAGAAGGGATAGGTATCCAAACACACGACATGATGGATTAATTTCGCATGCTTCAAATCTAATCGAAGATACAATCTCTGAACCTGCCATTTTAGCGGGATTTTTAAGCAGTGATAAGCGCTACAACCATCACAATATACCATGATTTATGCCAGTTTATCTATGCTTAACCATGACTATTATTAATAACCACTAACTTGGTGAACCAAAAATACGGTGACTGATAGAATCATCATTTCAACCATTGATTATTGACAGTGGTTCATAATTAACAGGTACAACGACGTAAGTCGAAATGACATTTAGCATTTAACACTGTCAATACGATATTTCCATATGCATACAAATGTCGATCTATTAAGAGGTGTAAGCCACATTTTCATACAAGCTCATTAATCCAAATGAATAATCGTTTATTTAACTTAACAATTGGCTTACTTCATGGCCAACTAAGCCTAACAGTCATCTCTTTTTAATCATGTTACGTCGTGGTATGCAAGGTAATATAATCGCACTTTCATATTAACAATGCTTTGATAGAATAGCTAGATTAATATCTATGCTATGTATCTATGCTATGTATGTACAAGACTAAGTTAAAATCTTCCAAATATCCTATCGATACATATCTCAATGATAAACTATCATAAGTAAGAATTTTCTATACAAACATTATTTACCCATTAACTATATTATTTACAAAATGTCGTAGTATGGTATTAGATATGAAAAAAAACATTTGAAAATGACCCTTAGTTTCATGACTTAGGACCAATAATACCCTAATCAACATAGAATGTGTTTTATTGAATTTCTCTCGACCCATTATTTCAAACTCTTAAACCACATAAATTTCTTTTAATGATTTTCATAAACTCATAAAAATTTATGAGACTGCTAACAATTTTTAAAGTTCAAGTTTATAAGTGAATTTCTTTCAGCTCTAGAATAATCATATCACTTTCTTTTGATTGAGAGTACCTTCAGAATCAATGATTCTGAAGGTGCTCTTTCATAATTTTCCATTGATAAATCACATGGAGAGCTGATCTCTCTTCATTTCTTAATGAGATGGAGAGGTTGTTGCTGGCTTCCAACAAGTTCCCACATGGAACCTACTTAAACATGCTTACATGACCCACCAGGGCCTCGTTTTGATGCACGGTTTCCATTCTATGCCTCGGGTAGGAATTCAACCGGTACCCCTGAAAGCCTATAGGAGGTGAGCTTCAACATTCCATTGAATAATGATCATGGATCGGATCAACGAGCCATCACCTCTGTTGGATTTAGGACATCGGGATAGTGCTAGGGTTGGCACTCTACTCTGGGTCCATGGACAAGGGATCCTGTTTTAGGTCAATTTGGTAAACTAGGGTTTTGCTCAATAAGGGAATGTGAAAATTTTGCACATAGGTGTTAACTTTGAAAATTCCTTGACCGTGAATGTGTGGCTAGAGCTCCCACATGGAACCTCCCTAAACACGCTTGCATAACCAACTGGAAACCCATTTTGATGCATGGTTTCCATTCTATGCCCTGGGTAGGGATTCAACAGGTGTACCTGAAATCCTATAGGAGGTGGGCTTCAATGTGCCATAGAATGATGACCATGGCTTGGATTGGTGAACCGTTGACTCCGTTGGATTCAAGACATCGAGATAGTGCTAGGGTTGGCCCTCTACTCTGGGTCCATGGACAAGGGATCTTGTTTTAGGTCAATTTTGGAAACTAGGGTTTTGCTCAGTAAGGGAATGTGAAATTTTTGCACATAGGGGTCAACTTTGAAAATCCCTTGACTATGAACATGTGGCATCCTTCCCACATGGAACCTCCCTAAACACACTTTCATGAACCACTGAAACCCCATTTTTATGCACAGTTTCCATTCTATGCCTCGAGTAGGGATTCAACAGGTGTCATCGAAAGCCTGTACGAAGTGGGATTCAACATCCCATAGAATGATGGACATGGCTTGGATCAACAAATTGTCGAATCTGTTGGATTCAGGACCCTGAGATAGTCCTAGGGGTGGCCCTCTACTCTTGGTCCATGGACAAGGGATCCTGTTTTAGGTCAATTTTGGAAACTAGGGTTTTTCTCAGTATAGGAATGTGAAATTTTTGCACATAGGGGTCAACTTTGCAAATTCCTTGACCGTGAAGGTGTGGATAGTGTTCTCACATGGAACTTGACTAAACATGCTTGCATGACCCACCAGAACCCCATTTTTATGCACGGTTTCCATTCTATGCCCTGGGTAGGGATTCATTAGGTGTCCCTTAAAGCATGTAGTAGGTGTGCTTAAACATATATGCTGATGGGTTGTGTTTGATAAACATCACAGAGAAGAAAGGATACCCAAAATAGGGTGTGACACAGAATTGGAAAAAATTATTAATTGATATATGTTTGAAGGTGAGTGTAGATCATCCCCTCTTGAAAAAATACTTGTTGCAAACTATTATTTCATATGTAGATGTTGAGGATTCTGCTACCTATTATGAGGAGTTGAACTTGACTTATTTCCCATCATTTTCAAGCAAGAAATATTATTTGTTTGTGTTTTCATCAAGGCGAAAGGAGTTGTCAATCTCTATGTGGAGGGGGATTGATCTTAGGATCTCCTATCATTCGTGAGACTGGAAAGTCGAAAGAAGGTTGTTTCCATATTAATTTATCCTGGTCATCCAAGAGACATGAGCATTTGTCCGATGAAATGTAGGAGTAGATGGCTAAAGCAATGCCGAACATAGAGACCTGGCATAAGAACCAGGAAATTAGTTATGGACATGATTTAACTATGGCAAGAAGGAAGTACGAGGTAACAAAATCTTATGTGAAAATACTTAATAGTAAACTTGAAATGAAACCCATAGGATGGATAAGAAAGATGATATGCTTGAAGAATATGAAATCCCCTCCAAATGGAAGGTTCTTATGGTACTAGATACGAAACATAGGTGGTGACCTCTCGAAACATCAATCCCACGTTGTGATTAACAAGAACCCAACTCCAACGAGAATCCCTAAACATCATGCAACAACAACAGACTTGATATAAGGCCAAGAAATAGGGGTGTACTCTAGAGAGACATCCAAACATAATAATTAAAAGTTGGTTTTGTGGGCATTGAACATGGACCCTAAGGAAGAGAAAAATGTGTCTAACAACTCAAGTTTCACATAAACCTAGCATTTTCTACTTTAACCGAAGGAAGAGTGTCAGGTTGAAAGCGGTTGTAAACCATATCATCATGAATACTATCCCAAATTCTCTATCTAAACTCTCCCTATCACCGTAATAAACCTTTTAGGAGACAATGCCATTATCTCATTAACCATGTAATGGAACATGTTTATGTTTAGAAACAAGTGGCCAACCTATTATGCCATTATTACAAAATATATATCTTCACACTACGAATGTTTCGAATAATAGTCCATAAACATAAATTTATAAAACAAGATTCAGAATAGTACTTCTCCAATCAATTTAAACTATAATAAAATCACACATAATTTTCATCTCTTCCAAAGTTGTTCCTCGAGGCGATTAATCAAATGCCATGTACATTAACCAAATGATAAAATAATGTGTAGGATATAATCATAACCATTATTTTGAATCAACCTTATACTCACGTACTTTTAGGTTTGATGTGTATCCCATATATTTGTTATATGAAAGACATCATGCCAAACACCAATTTCATTTATGTAGACCACATAGGTGCATCACTTAGGTGTGTCAACTTTGTGCATCCTTTAAAAGTGTGTTAGGTTGTTGTGTGGGTAAGGTGCTTTTGTATTCCACTTAGTTGGATCAGTTTCTTAGCCGTCTTGGGTGCTTACGTGTGTTAGGTATGTTCCATCTTTGTGAATACAATTTAACATTGTATATGCAATTGGATCATGGTAAAAAAACCATTTAAATGTACATTTTTGTAATTACATAATATTCTAATTGTGCATTGTTCTCAAATTTATAATTGATATCTCCATGCAATCGTAAAATCTATCAAAAATTGGGAACATTACACATAGAAACATTATTGGCCACACGTGTATAATCACACTTAAAAGACTGAACCATGAAGATTTCAAGAGCCTTGATATGAAATATTTTTTATATCATGAAAGTTATAATACAAAAATAGAAGGCCCTTATATGGACTGTCAATGTACATGTATAAAAAACATCATTCATTTACATGCAAACAAAAGTACATTTTTCCTAGACCGTTCCCTATACTCTAACTTCCTTTTGTACAGAAAAATACATATTTGTCCTGGACTAACACATCAAAACTCTAAATTTCTCTTGTTTTTTCTTAACCCTGATGCTTGTTGCCTCTGTCCACGACCACTGTGCATCTCTGGCGACTGCGAATCAATGACGGTATTTCTTGATTAGGTAACTGAACTAGTACTGTCCAGGAATAATAAAGTTTGAAAATTTAAAATACGACTCAATTGTACATAAAAAAAACACTCACTACATCCATCCGGGGTATAAATGCCTCTGGTGTCCTCCTCCTTCCAGAGAATCTCTCTGCAATGCTTCTCTATGAATAAAAACAAATATGTCAATTATCTCAACAATTATCAACATGTACATGAATGAGAAAGTACTAATCAAATATGTAAATAATGAACATTTCACTGAAAAAAATTGTTCCTAAGAATGAGACTGGGTTTCTTCGATAGCAAGAGGAGCTGTAGGCTGAAAATCAACCTCAGTCGCGTGCACTAATGGACTAGGGTGTGGCTACATTCACCAATAATAAAATAGTTAGACATCATGCATGTCCATAGACAATAAAAATGAACTATACAATTACAAATATTAAAGTAGATGTACCTCTGTGTGACTTATCCCTATTGTAGATGCAGCATTGACTGCAACATCAACAACCCCACTAAGGTCTGGCCACATGTGAAAATAACATTAAGAAAAACTAGTTGTGAAGTGAATTCAAAGCTAACCAACAACTGCCATTGGAAGTGTGTACATTACAGTGGAATGAGTAGGTTGATCGTCATGGACACTCGCTATTTTTAAGGAAGAGGGTCGTCTAGTGTAGACAACCCGCTTATCTACATTTGGAATGCGTGGAGGTCCAAACCAAAGAGGTGGTGCAGGGATTTGTGATGATGTCTACAGTCATAAAGTGTTACCATAGTTAGACATGGACTTGAATGGATAGAATAATATGTACTGATAAAATAACATGTTGTAATATACTTACCCCTACCTGGGACATATCTCCCCCATGGGAGGGACAGCTGCCAGCAATTTCTTCTCCCCTCTGCAGATCCAGATAACATCTACAAGTTTAAAAATTATAAATATTAGCAACCTATAAAGGATTGTACAGTAAGAAATTTAAATAATTTGAACAAGATTCAGTCTTTAACCATGTACATACATTCCTGAGGTAATCATAAATTCCACCTAGGAGGAATTCGCTGAGATCAATGTCTCCAGCACCCAGTTCAAAATGGGGTTCCTGCAACTTCAAAAATTGTAAATATTAGACAATTTAACAAATTAATCAAGACTAACACATGCATTAACAAAATGATATGTATTAACAAAATGAGACATGTTGAAATATTACCTTGGTGTTGGTTGTTAGGGCCTCGGATACAACACACTGGGTGCACTACCACTCCCCTTAAAGGCATCAATCTCCTACAAGTGTAAAAATTACATATATTACAAATATTTTAATATGTGTACAATATGGAAAAAATAAAAATTGAACAACAATAGAGTTTTAAGAATGTCCTTACCTAACCATCAGTCATTGTAGAGGTACCATGTGTTGGTACATGACCATAACAGGATTGACCACACATTGTGCATATGTGTGGCTCGCTTTGGGGAACATGGGATGTCAATTTATCCCCACCAATAGATGGTTCTCTACCACTGGAAGCTGGTGGTTGTACCGCACCAAAGGAAGAGGGCCATGCATGGTCAATAGTTGTGGTGTGTCGGGAATCCATCTAAGCTATATTAAGAAATGCCTCATGTGTATGGGTAACCATATCATGTGCAGGAGGGATGTCTGGCCTCGGTAGTTGGGCACGGGGTGGAGGTATCTGTCGATTGGCATCTCTATGCCTAGCATTGGGTCGATTTTGGGGCATCACCCTACCAATGCCCTGGAACCCCAACATGTCAAAATAGTTGACATGTTTCCCCATCACAAACTCTGCATACAGCTTCCAGAGGAAGTACAACGGTACTTCCCTATTGAACATTGTGTAGGGGAATATCAAAACCCATGTACCATCTGTCCATCCAATGGTCTCTAATGGGTTGACAGCTGTACCACTCAATTGAAATATGTGGTTTGCTGCTCTCTACAATGTCATCCGTCCCAGGCACTCTAAATAATGTATATATGTGCTCTTTGGTTATTTTTAGCTTCTTGAACTCATTGTAGCTCAAACCATCGACATATTATTGTCTTTTTGTTTCCCTGTAGGATGCGTTGCTATACAAAGTATCATTTGATCTAGCGATCGTGTCAACTATTGTCATCAATGATGCTGACAAGGAGCGATCGAGATTATCTCCACCCCTCCAGGCAGAACCAATCTCTCTAAGATGACCAATAACCCTCAATATCTCCACATTGTGGTCCATAGTAATCACTGCAATCATAAATACAAATAAAATATCATTAGAAAATTAAACATATGATATAATGACATTTGTAAGCAATGAAAAGTGTAAAACTAGTACGATAAATAACAACATAAACTAAATCTATTATTTAAATTTTAAAATTGATCTTGAATTTTACAGTAAAGAATAAACATTTAACATTTTTTCATTTTAAATTTATGTCCTAAATTCAAGTATTAATTCCAATTGCCATATGGATGTGTACATAAAATTTCCTATGTGCATATGTTGATTGGGAAGCTCCTCTAGCTTATTTTAAGGCTTGGATTAAGAAGTTTCATCAAAATTGTGAGGCGCTGACTAATGCCCTTGCAAGACCAACTCTCAGATTGCGGGTAGAGGCAAGGGCTAGAGCCTAGAAGAGGCAGCATAATGTGCTATTGATGAATAAAATCCCAGTATATGCAAGGATTTTGTTAGATATGTAATTATTTGTTGTAGCACGATGTTTTTTGGACTCCAAAGTCCATTTAGCATATCTTTGTTTATATGTAATTTGGGCCATGTATGGATTCCACTTGATGTTAATTTAGTTGTATGCACTCTTTCTATATACCCATGAGAGACTTTGCATAAATATGTATAGTGTATTTATGGTTGCAAGGTTTCCACTAGATTCTATCATGTATGATAGTATGTGATTGGCATGTAATCAAACACATCAACCTCCCTATGTATCTTGATGTTCATAGAGCCTATTGTTGAACTCCGTTGTCTTGACCTTAACAAAAAATTACCCTTCAGTCAAGAGGAAATATTTGTTAAGCATTGGAAGCTTCTATACTTTATTTTAACACTTGGATTAAGAAGTTTCGTCAAAACTATAAGGTGTTTATTGATGTTCCTGGATGACCAACTTCGATATTTCAGATAAAGGCAAGGGATTTACCATGTTTGTTTATGTATTTTAGGGAAGATATGAATTCTACTTGATTTTTTTTTAGTTGTATGCAAGCTTGCAATATATTTGACAAACTTTTCATATTTGTTAATTTTGGTTTGGATTCACAAGGATGCTTGCGAATATACATATGCAAATAGTGAAGTTGCATTGTTTTTTTTGAGTTAATTGGGGTTTTGTTTTACATTGGACATGTAAATTACTAATGCAAACTTGCAATTAATATACTTGGAAAACTTTGCATATTTGTGAATTTTGGTATGGATTCACAAGGATGCTTGTGAATATGCATATGGAAATAGTGAAATTGATTTGTTTTTTATGAGTTAACCGAGGTATTGGTTTCCATTGGGCATGTGAATTTTGGTATGGATTCACGAGGATGCTTGTGAATATACATATGGAAATAGTCAAAATATTTTGGTTTTTGTGATTAAATTGGGGTTTTGGTTTCCATTTGGCATGTAAATTCCTTTATGGGCATATAAATTAAAAAAAAATTGGTTTAAATTCAAATTAGGGCAAATAAATTATTGAATATAGGGAAAATAACATGAGAGGATTTGAAGAAAATACCTCACAAGGAAGAGATTGATCCAAGTTGGAGTTTGTTTCCCTTTGCTCACCCAAAATGTGTTCACCCTAGCTCGTTTTGCTCCGTTTAAGCTTTTTTCAGGACGACGTTGTGGCGAAAATGATGGGCTCGACCTGTTTTAACCATAAAACAAGTTTTAGTAAATGTGAGCACGGTTTTGTTAGCTAAAACGAGGGCACAATTTTGTTAACTAAAACAGGGGCGTGAATTTGTTAACTATCCTAATTGGCATGCATGTTGGCAGCCTTGGGACTAGGCTTGGTAGGGTCAAGATTGCTTGGGATGATTTCTATTTTATGGATCAAGAGTGATTGACTTCACTCTACCATTGCATCTAAAAGATCCCTCAACTTTGTGCACTCACCCCTTTGTGTTCCAAAATGCTACCATATGATCACACTTGAATGATTAAACGATTAAAATTTAAGAGTAGATGAACAAAGCATATGTTTTTAAAGACACAATCGCAAATATACATCACTTGGAAGTGAAAGAGATTCATGCTAAGATTGTATCCCTCCGGTCCAATAACCAAAGTGATTGCTCTTCGTCCCTTATATCTCACACCAATTTATCGGTTACCCAAATACATGAAGATCGTGCAACTCCAAAAATTCCCAAACCCTCTCCTTCTACAGCAACAAAGAGAAGTAAAGATGCATGTCAAGTGGTTGCTTAGGTAAGCAAATGGGTGTGTGCAAGAAGTTGAGGGACCTTTTAGATGCAATCCTAGTTTTCAAAAACAAGATCACGTTACCAAAAAATACATCAACCCGAGCCTGACATAGCACTTGGTATGTTCAACCCGAGCCTAACATGTCATGGGACATGTAGGATAGGAAGCCATATCACGTACGCGTTATATAACTACAAAACGCGCTCGCGATATGTAGTTATAAAACGCGTACGCGATTTGTAAATCATAAAAAAAAATTAAATACACAGGCCCGAAACCCAATTTAAATCTCAATTTATTTATAAATATTTATTTATTTATATATTTTCTAATTAAATTATACTTAACATGTTATAATAAATCGATCAACCATTACATCATAAAACCCCACTCAAGAATAAGCTAATCCAAATAAAGTTGTTTTAGTTTAAAATTTTTTATGGATGGATAATTGATAATGATTAAATAATAATAATAAGGAAATGGACCTATAAGTTACATTTCAAAGGATGATGATGATGTTCATGATGTTCATGATGTTGATGATGAGGATGATGTTGATGGTGATGATGATGAGGATGATGGTGATGATGAATGATGATGAATGATGATGATGATGGTGAAGGTGATGATGATGATGAGGATGATGATGATGATGTTCATGATGTTGATGGTGATGATGATGATGATGATGATGTTCATGATGATGATGATGATGGTGATGATGAGGGTGAAGATGATGATCATGTTGATGATGATGATGATGATGAAGGTGATGATGATGATGAGGATGAGGATGACGATGAGGATGAGGATGATGATGTTCATGATGTTGACGGTGATTATGATGATGAGGATGATGATGACGATGAAGGTGATGATGATGATGAGTATGATGATGATGATGTTCATGATCATGATCATGATGTTGATGATGTTGATGGTGATGATGATGATCATGTTGATGATGGTGATGATGATGTTGATGATGAAGGTGATGATGATGATGAGGATGAGGATAATGATGATGATTATGAGGATGAGGATGATGAATGATGATGATGTTGATGATGTTGATGGTGATGCTGATGATGTTGATGATGTTGATGGTGATGCTGATGATGATGATGATGATGTTCATGATGTTGATGGTGATGATGATGAGGATGATGATGATGGTGTTCATGATGTTGATGGTGATGATGATGATCATGGCAATGATGGCAATGGTGATCATGATGATGATGACGATGGTGATGATGAAGGTGATGATGGTGATGATGATGATGATGATGAAGATGATGGTGATGATGAGGAGGAGGAGGAGGAGGAGGATGATGATGTTCATGATGTTGATGGTGATGATTATGATAAGGATGATGAAGGTGATGATGATGACAATGACGACGATGGTGATAATGTTGTTGATGATGATGATGGTAATGATGGCAATGGTGATGTTGATGATGACGATGGTGATGATGAAGGTGATGATGGTGAAGATGAGGATGATGAAGATGAACATGGTGAAGATGAGGATGATGAAGATGAACATGGTGAAGATGAGGATGATGATGATGATGTTCACAATGTTGATGGTGATGATGAATGATGATGATGATGATGAAGGTGATGATGATGATGATGTTCACAATGTTGATGGTGATGATGAATGATGATGATGATGATGAAGGTGATGATGATGATGAGGATGATGATGATGATGTTAATGATGTTGATGGTGATGATGATGATGAGGATGATGATGATGTTCATGATGATGATGAGGATGATGATGAGGATGATGATGATGATGGTGATGGTGATGATGATGAGGATGATGGTGATGATGGTGATGATGAATGATGATGAATGATGAGGAGGATGAGGAGGATGACGAAGGTGATGATGAGGATGAGGATGATGATGATGATGTTCATGATGTTGATGGTGATGATGATGATGTTGATGATGATGATGATGATGTTGATGATGTTGATGGTGATGATCATGATCATGTTGATGATGGTGATGATGATGATGATGATGAAGGTGATGATGATGATGAGGATGATGATGATGATGTTCATGATGTTGATGGTGATGATG
>LPNX010130746.1:109564-126708 GCA_001517045.1 Pseudotsuga menziesii
GGAGGAGGAGGAGGATGATGATGACAACGATGGTGATGACGATGATGGTCATGATGATGATGACGACGATGGTGATGATGATGTTCATGATGTTGATGGTGATGATGATGATCATGTTGATGATGATGATGATGATGATGGTGATGATGAAGCTGAAGATGACGATGAGGATGAGGATGATGAGGATGAGGATGATGATAATGATGATGGCGATGGGGGGGATGATGATGGTGATGATGAATGATGATGATGGTGATGACGATGATGAAGGTGATGATGATGATGAGGATGATGATGATGATGTTCATGATGTTGATGGTGATGATGATGATGAGGATGATGATGATGTTCATGATGTTCATGATGTTGATGATGAGGATGATGATGAGGATGATGATGATGATGTTGATGGTGATGATGATGGTGATGATGAATGATGATGAATGATGATGATGATGATAAAGGTGATGATGATGATGAGGATGATGATGATGATGTTCATGATGTTGATGGTGGTGATGATGATGATGATGATGATGATGTTCATGATGATGATGATGATGAGGATGATGATGATGATGTTGATGATGTTGATGGTGATGATGATGATCATGTTGATGATGGTGATGATGATGATGATAATGAAGGTGATGATGATGATGAGGATGAGGATGATGATGATGATTATGAGGATGATGATGATGAATGATGATGATTTTCATGATGATGATGATGATGATGATGTTCATGATGTTGATGGTGATGATGATGAGGATGATGATGATGATGAGGATGATGTTGATGATATTGATGGTGATGATGATGATGATGATGATGGAAATGATGGCAATGGTGATGATGATGATGATGATGATTATGACGATGGTGATGATGAAGGTGATGAAGATGATGTTGATGGTGATGGTGATGGTGATGATGATAATGAGGATGAGGAAGAGGATGAGGATGATGATGAGGATGATGATGATGATGTTCATGATGTTGTTGGAGATGATGATGATGAGGATGATGAGGATGATGATGATGATGAAGGTGATGATGATGAGGATGATGAGGATGATGATGTTCATTATGGTGATGATGATGGTGATGATGAGGGTGAAGATGATGATCATGTTGATGATGATGATGATGATGATGATGATGAAGGTGATGATGATGATGAGGATGAGGATGACGATGAGGATGATGATGATGATGTTCATGATGTTGACGGTGATGATGATGATGAGGATGATGATGATGATGAAGGTGATGATGAGGATGAGGATGAGGATGATGATGATGATGTTCATCATGTTGATGGTGATGATGATGATGATGGTGATGATGATGATGATGATGATGATGATGATGATGATGATCATGTTGTTGATGATGATGATGATGATGATGAAGGTGATGATGATGATGAGGATGAGGATGACGACGATGATGATGATGATGATGTTCATGATGTTGACGGTGATGATGATGAGGAGGAGGATGATGATGATGAAGGTGATGATGATGATGATGTTCATGATGTTGATGGTGATGATGAGGATGAGGATGATGAGGATGATGATGATGTTCATGATGTTCATGATGATGATGATGAGGATGATGATGATGATGTTCGTGATGTTGATGGTGATGATGGTGATGAGGATGATGATGATGAATGATGATGATGTTCATGATGTTGATGGTGAGGATGATGATGAGGATGATGTTGATGATGGTGATGGTGATGATGATGATGAAGGTGAGGATGATGATGAGGATGATGATGATGATGTCCATGATGTTGATGGTGATGATGATGATGTTCATGATGTTGAGGGTGAGGATGATGATGAGGATGATGTTGATGATGGTGATGGTGATGATGATGATGAAGGTGAGGATGATGATGATGATGATGAGGATGATGTTGATGATGGTGATGGTGATGATGATGATGAAGGTGATGATGATGAAGGTGATGATGATGATGAGGATGAGGATGATGATGAGCATGATGATGATGATGTTCGTGATGTTGATGGTAATGATGGTGATGAGGATGATGAGGATGTTCATGATGTTGATGGTGAGGATGATGATGATGATGTTCATGATGTTCATGATGAGGATGATGATGATGATGTTGATGGTGTTCATGATGTTGATGGTGATGATGTTGATGGTGATGGCGAGGATGATGATGATGATGTCCATGATGTTGATGGCGATGATGATGATGTTCATGATGTTGATGGTGAGGATGATGATGAGGATGATGTTGATGATGTTGATGGTGATGATGATGATGAAGGTGATGATGATGAAGGTGATGACGATGATGAGGATGAGGATGATGATGAGCATGATGATGATGATGTTCGTGATGTTGATGGTGATGATGGTGATGAGGATGATGATGATGAATGATGATGATGTTCATGATGTTGATGGTGAGGATGATGATGAGGATGATGTTGATGATGTTGATGGTGATGATGATGATGAAGGTGATGATGATGAAGGTGATGACGATGATGAGGATGAGGATGATGATGAGCATGATGATGATGATGTTCGTGATGTTGATGGTGATGATGGTGATGAGGATGATGATGATGAATGATGATGATGTTCATGATGTTGATGGTGAGGATGATGATGAGGATGATGTTGATGATGTTGATGGTGATGATGATGATGAAGGTGATGATGATGAAGGTGATGACGATGATGAGGATGAGGATGATGATGAGCATGATGATGATGATGTTCGTGATGTTGATGGTGATGATGGTGATGAGGATGATGATGATGAATGATGATGATGTTCATGATGTTGATGGTGAGGATGATGATGAGGATGATGTTGATGATGTTGATGGTGATGATGATGATGAAGGTGATGATGATGAAGGTGATGACGATGATGAGGATGAGGATGATGATGAGCATGATGATGATGATGTTCGTGATGTTGATGGTGATGATGGTGATGAGGATGATGATGATGAATGATGATGATGTTCATGATGTTGATGGTGAGGATGATGATGAGGATGATGTTGATGATGTTGATGGTGATGATGATGATGAAGGTGATGATGATGAAGGTGATGATGATGATGAGGATGATGATGATGATGTTCATGATGTTGATGGTGATGATGATGATCATGTTAATGATGATGATGATGATGAAGTTGAAGATGATGGCGATGATGATGGTGATGATGATGATCATGTTGATGATGATGATGATAATGATGATGATGAAGGTGATGATGATGATGAGGATGATGATGATGATGTTCATGATGTTGATAGTGATGAGGATGAGGATGAGGATGATGATGAGGATGTTCATGATGTTGATGGTGATGATTATGATAAGGATGATGAAGGTGATGATGATGGTGATGATGATGACAATGACGATGATGGTGATAATGTTGTTGTTAATGATGATGATGATGGCAATGATGGCAATGGTGATGATGATGATGATGACGATGGTGATGATGAAGGTGATGATGGTGAAGATGATGATGATGAAGATGATAATGATGATCATGGTGATGTTGAGGATGATGATGATGGTGATGGTGATGTTGATGATGAGGAAGGTGATGATGATGAGGAGGATGATGATGATGATGATGACAATGATGGTGATGATGATGATGTTCATGATGATGATGACGACGATGGTGATGATGATGTTCATGATGTTGATGGTGATGATGATGATGATGATGATGGTGATGATGAAGCTGATGATGGCGATGAGGATGATGATGATGATAATGATGATGAGGATGAGGATGAAAATAATGATGATGGCGATGGTGATGATGATGATGATGATGAAGAGGAAGGTGATGATGATGATGATGATGAAGATGAATATGAAGGTAATGAAGATGATGATCATGTTGATGATGATGAGGAAGGTGATGATGATGATGATGTTGATGATGACGATGGTGATGATGATGATGATGTTGATGACGACGATGGTGATGATCATGTTCATGATGTTGATGATCATGAAGTTGAAGATGATGATGATCATGAAGTTGAAGATGATGAAGTTGAAGATGATGAAGAAGATGAAAATGATGATGAATGCTATTTTTGGTTTTAACAAACACGCACGTGATTTGTATACACATAACGCGCTCGCGTTTTGGTTCTATATAACACGCACGCATTTTGTAGAGTTAAATCGCACTCGTGTTTTGGTTAAATTCAAATATTATTCCCTCCAAATGATAAGGCTGGGCCTCCACCCATGCTTTCATGGAATTCCTATGCCTATGTGTCTGCTTTGTACTTTGCTTCGGAGTCAACATGCCTGTGCCTTGGAGTATGATAAACCATGGCAAATTCAACATTATATCCATATTTTCAATATGCTCGTGTTTAGCGGTTCGTTTGATTATGCTGCACACCTCCATTTTTAATGAGATTTCAGAAACAGATATGGTTTTTTTTGCAGATTCTAAATATGTAAATATTAACAAGAATACATAATTTTTTCTATTTTTTTCTTATTTATCTTCTGTCATCACTCCTCAACTCAAAAAACACACTGGTAGTGTTTCGTCCATATCTCTTTCGTTTCTCAACCATTTAAAAAAAAAATTGTATGGTGCACTAAAGAACACCAACCTCTACATGCTATAAAAAACCCTTTTCCAAATAATTTCATTAAGACATTCAAATGCTGCACCCACAATTGACGTACCGTTTTCGAGGTTTGATCTCTTAGATAATTAAAAAAATTATTTTTATCATTGGAAAAATAGTCGTGCACTAGTCCTATATGTTCTCTATATGTATACCTATTTTCGTAAGTTTATTCCATCATTTAGACACTCAGACGCTGCACCCACAAAAACATATACCTTATAATTTGTCCAAAAAATAAAAAGTGCCCGTTAAAAGTTATCTAACTTTATATAGTTAACAACATTTTCAATAGAAAAAATATATATATTTGGAAAGGTCATTCAATTTCCTACATTTCTTGTTTTTTATTGATCGCAAGATTCATTGTGTAAGTGTCTCAAAATATCCATGCAAGTTGATGGATGCCTGTTTTTTCAGTTTTGTATTGCATCTAACGTGCCAAAAGAGACCCTCAACTTCTTGCACACACCCAAATAACAATTTTCTCATGGATTAAATTAGATTTTGCTTTAGATTAAATTGTCATGTGAAAATTTGGAAAGAATGTTTTTGTATATGTTTGGTTGGGCTTTAATAGGGGGTTTCAGGTTGATGCTTGCAAGATAAAACCGTAATGGGATTCAAAGCTTATAAGAAAGCCATCAAACATATATAACCCAAAATAATTTTATGTTCCATAATAGAAATTATGAATACTAATATTAATAGCATTCTTTAAAAAAAAATTATGTTTAATAACTAAAATTATAAATATTAATATTAATAACATTTTTTTAAAATAATTTTATGTTTTATAATAAATGTTATAAATACTAATATTAATAACATTCTTTAATGTGGTTGTGACTCTTACATATTTCTATGGGTTGGAGTTAATTGTATAATGTGCAACTCACTTGAATGTATGCACATATATTAGGAATCTTATGTTGGAAATGCTCTAAATGCCACCTTTCATGTCAAGAATTATGCTATACTTGAAGCCTCTCAAGAATTATGCCATACTTGAAGCCTAACTTGAGATAATAAAAAAATGTGTTGAACATTCAATCCATTATTAATACTAACAACCAAATTGCTTAAGTCTCCACCATTAGATTCAAGAATTCCATAGTATTCTATTGCATTTTATCTTTGCATTTTATCTTTATTATTTTTTTACAATGTTTCTTTTCATTTCTTCAATCTATCATAAAAGCACATCACACCTATTTCTAAAGTCAAGATTTTATAGCAAAATCTATTTACAATGTCCTATTCCTATTTTTTATGGTAATTTGATTTATTTTCTATATAAAATGTTATAGGTCTAACTTTCTCAATTACATGCGCTTCTCTCTAAACTGTTATTTTATCAACTTACTTCTTGCTTGTTATTTTAAAGACTAATCATAACATTATAGTTGATACATTATGGTCAATTAATCACGATTTGATATTTGACATTTAGATGATTTAGAAAAAACTCATTACAATTGTCATGTGAATTGCATTACATTATTTTAACTACTCAAAGCGAAGGTTATGTTTTACATCGATGTAAATTATTAGATTTTTTGATTAAATAAAAAATATATATAATTTTAATTCTTTTAAATAAAATTTAACATTTCGAAACAATTTTATTAAAAAATATCTTAAATCATTACTTCTATTCCCTGGAAGGGTCGCCGAACCAACGAAAACTTAACAGAAGATGCCGAAGAAATCTTTGAAACTCTGTACTCGTGTAGGTCTCGGGTTCGATTCAAAGGATGGCAGAGCTTAAAGTTCAAGAAAACTTATAAGACGGAGCAGACTAGCAGTATAAGCGCAAAACGCCCCCAAACCGCCGGAATCCGGCAAAATGCCGCCGGGATCTGGCAGAGCCATTTTGGCCTAAAGATGTGGGAGAGCTATTTTGGTCGAAATTCCAATTTGGAGGATTTAAATTGTAATTCTGATTATTTGTATAGTCTTAAAATCAGGGATTTAGTTTATAATTAGCATTAAAATTGCTAAAATTATATAAATAAATAGCAATTTACAAAAACAATTTTGACCAATTTTAACCAATTTTTGTTAATACAAATCGCCCGCATTTTAGTTGTGTTTTATCCTGCTCGATTGACCAATTTTAACCAATTTTTGTTAACACAAATCGCCCAAAAGGCGGGGCGTTTTAGTTGTGTTTTATCCTGCTCGATTGGGTCTTGCACTCGTACCCTTTTTAAGGTTGGCTCTTGGCTCTTGCCTTCGTAATCGTAACCTGTGACCTAATTATAGGAGAGAAGTAAGGTTGAGAGTCCGCATGAATTGACGAAGAGTCTGCAAGTAAGGTGTAAGTGCGTGCTTTCAGAGTTGAACAAGAGAGTAATGGCAGGGAGACTTAATGGACGCTAAGAAGGAAGAAACAACATGGCAGAAGCAGCGGTTGTTAGTAAGGTTACAGGAAATTTGACTTCTATTCTCGTTGAAAAGCTTTTCCAAGAGGTATCGCTCCTTACTGGTTTCAGAGAAGACTTTGAATTCCTTTGCGAAGAGCTTATTTCCATTAAAGCTCTCTTCAATGATGCCGGAGACAAAATAAACTCCACTTCGGTGTCTAGTTGGCTTAACAGACTTGAAGAGTTTCTGCTCGATGCTGTGGACATAGTGGAGGAATGCGGGGCAGCTCGCAACTTTTGGAACCCCATCTTCCGCTATAAGATGGGCCGGAGGATTAACCAATTGAAGAAGAGAATCAAGAAAATACACCGGAGTACTAAATATCTCATATCTCTCACGTCCGTCTTGCATGTCAATGAACGTATGCAAATAGTCAATGCATATGATTCACATGACAAGAGGGAAAGATCTAATGCTGTTATTCAAGAATCTCAGACTGTTGGCATGGAACACCAGATTATTGAAATCAATGAGTTGATAGGGCAGGAAAACGGCCCTCGAGTCATTGCTATTGTGGGCATGGGAGGGCAGGGCAAGACTCTTCTTCTCCAACACGTTTTTAACAGCCAGAAGGGAGGAGAAGGTTTCGACCATATGGTATGGTTACCTGTTTCTAAGAAATTCTCAGTTAAACAGCTACGGTTCGAGATATTCAAACAACTGTCATATTATCAAACAGAGATTGAAGAAATGGAGAAAAAGAGTGTTAAGGAAATGAAGAAACTTTCAAAAAATCGAAAGTTCTTCACTGATTTGTACGATCAGGAAGAGGTCCAGCGCGAGGTAGAGCGAAAGGTGCAGCAGGAGCTTACTGAGAAGATTCATAAACATTTAAAAGGAAAACGTTCCCTGTTTGCTATAGATGACGTGTGGGATCAACATGTTCTGCGCAACATTGAGTTGCCATTGGAAAGCCAAGATGAGATTAAGATTGTCATCACAACCCGTGATAGGAAAGTTGGAGAGGCTATGCCAAATCATCATATCTACATGATGAAAAGTTTATCCGAGGAACACAGCCGGAGATTGTTCTGCATCCATTCTTTTCCGAACTGTCCTCCTGAAGAGCTCAACAATGTGTTAGACAGTATTGTAAGAAAATGTGGTGGACTGCCCTTGGCCCTTAAAACGATAGGGTCTTATATGGCAAGAGTAAGGAGTAAAGATTGGGAATGGAATTTGCATCGGCTATCTGAAGCAGAAGCCATGACTGGAAACATTATGCCCTCTCTCAAGTTAAGTTATGAAGCTTTGCCTGATCATGTCAAGCCTTGTTTTCTTTACTGTTCCGTCTTTTCTAAAAATACTCACATAAAATCAGATTGTTTAGTACATGCATGGATTGCAGAAGGATTTATTTCTACTTCTACCCAAAAGGCTGCAGAAGACGCATACGATGTAGGATGCTCGTACTTGGATGAACTTATTGATCTATGTCTGATCGAAGTTGCACAGGTTAGTGGGGATGAGCGAGTGAAGTACTGCAAAATGCATGATCTATTGCACGATTTTGCTCTTTCTGAATCTCTCAAACAATCAAAATGTTTGCTGGAGCCGGGAGGAGAAATGGAAAAATTACCAGTGGATCGGTGCATGGGTTTGCGTAAAATTTCATTGATTAAAAACAGTATATCTAAAATCAAGGAAGCCATACAGTCTCCAGGGCTCCGCACTCTAATGCTCTCTTGTAATTATAGTCTTAGATCAATATCTTCAAGCTTTTTTAGCAATTTGAGATATCTCACCGTTTTAGATCTAAATAGGACTCTGATCACGGGATTGCCCGTTTCTATTGGGAATTTAAAATTTCTGAAGTTTCTGAATTTATCAGGGACGTTCATCTCTATGTTGCCCAAGTCAATGAGTGGTCTCAGGCACCTCCAGTTTCTAGACGTGAGTTATTGCAGGAGACTAAAAAGGCTACATTCAGGGATAGGTCACCACAAATTTCTCCTGCATTTGAATGCGGAGCGCTGCCGACGTTTGACATCGCTGCCTGCGGGAATATCGAAGCTGATCTTCTTACAGACGCTTAAAGGTGCTCGCGTATCCATGAGCAAAAAGGCAGCCAATGCCAATGCCTTGCAATTGAGGCATTTCAAAGACTTGAACCATCTACAACACCTATCATTAAAAATTATTGATGGTGATCAGAATGCAACATTAACAAAAGGGGTTATTCAGCTGGACGAGAGGATTTTTCAGGGCATGACAAAGATGCGGACCCTACAGTTCTTTAATTATGGTTCTTGTCTGTTTGATCTTCCCATGGACATGGCAGTCATGGAGCGGCTTGAAATTGTTCATCTTCGTGGTTGCGTGTTGCCAAAATGGATCTTTCAGCTTCAGAATCTCAAGGAACTGAAGTCAGAGTTTGATCAGAGCTCGGATTATAGAGGCCTAGAAAGAATCCCGAATCTGAGAATGCTACACTTGTCATTTAATGGAATATGTGTTGAGTTTCCAGAAGAGTTTGGAGAAGCTGGGGCATTTCCAAAGTTGCAAAAGTTCAGTATAATATATTTCCAAGATTTGAAAAAATTCCCCCATTTGCATGATGATGCAATGCCAAACTTGAAGTATTTACGAATCGAAAGGTGCGACAGGTTGGAATACAGGCCAGAACGATTTGAGAGATTGGAGAGTATTAAAGAGGAACAGGACTTGGAGCAGTGCGATCTACCATGTCAGCTCGATCTATATCCGAGTCATGGGCTTCTTTGTGCTTTTTGTCGTGGTGTTTATGATGCCTTATTTCCGTTCTTAAGCCAATCATAAAAGGTTACGCTGGTCTATTTTTGGTAAATATTTTGATATAAATTCAGATACGACTCGTAATTTTTTTTACTATCTGCGTCTTTTCACGGTAACACTTTGCTTCACTTTTTCCGTATTTTATAATTCTACTCAAATATGAATTTAAAAAACGAAATTTATTAAGGCCTAACCAACTTTTAATCTATAAAACAAAATTGATACGATGTGAATGCTCTGTATCCAGCACCATAATCCAAATACATATTGTTATGTAAAGAACTATTTGAAATATGGCAATATGAACCTCTAAAATAAAATATATATAAAAAACATATTTGGTATTTAATTATCTTAAAACAGTTAATTAATTTATCATAAATATTAGTTAAAAAAAAAGTCTGATGTTATGATAATTCGTTGGATACTAATAATATATAAAAACAAAGATAAATTAATGGTTAATGAAAAACAAATTTAATTTTATCAATAATATAAATTTGAAAGAGATGTTAATTTTAAATAAAAAATAAAATATTAACTTTAAATAAATTTAAAAAAATAAAAAATAAAAATTTAAAATACATTTTGAGAGTGTCGCACATTACACTACCATGTTTTGTGTTTTACATAATTAATAAAAATTAGCATTATAATTAAATAAAACCTCCACACTTTTATAAATGTAATGGACTAATCTTGTTAAATGAAACTTCCACACACAATACAATACAATAATTTTATTATATGAAACTTAAACATAATTTATTTTATTTATTAATGTAATGGAGTAATCTTGTTAAATGAAACTTCCACACACAATACAATACAATAATTTTATTATATGGAACTTGAACATAATTTAATTTATTTATTAGGTTTGAAATCAATTTAACATAAACAAATTTATATAAATTTATGTTTATATTAATGTCAAATTTTATATTTATATTTATTTTTATAATTAATATTAATAAATTGTATATTTATAATTTTATTAAATTTTATATTTATTTATATTTTTATAATTGATATTAATAAATTTTATATTTATAATTTTATTAAATTTTATATTTTTATATTTATATAAAATTTGATTACAACGATAATAATAATAGTAGCAATGCAAGTAAATGCCCACTTTGATTAATTTTGTTTTATTTTTGTGTTCAAAAAGTTTGGAGATGAGCTCTCCTAAGTTACTATAATTTTGATGAGATAGAAGGTTGAGCTAGTGAGTATTGTAACAAAAATTTGGAAACTAAGATATTATGTGGGTGTAGATAGGGCAATCTAAGAAAAAGTGTTTTTCTTCCTCAAGAGTAGTATTCTCATAAAGGTGATAAAGAGAAATTGTTCTTATTTTAGCTATGTGGGTCTTCTTCTTTAAACTAGTTAAAATAAAGAGATAGTTTTAATATTCAAGATTAGGGTTAATGCCATCCTTGTAAAATATTAATTTTCAATTTTATCCTCTAAATTTTCATCACAACACAACTTCTTTTTGAATTTCAAATTAATTATATTTTTAATATCATCTATAGTTTGCAAAGTGACATTTTCGTCAATGCCCCACATATTTAACCCCAACATCACTTGAGCCTTAAGCGGTTTTGACTAGAATTTAAAGCAATTTTTGAAGGTCTCTTGTCTCCCAAGTTATTTATTTTTTCTTGTACATTAGGTACATAGTCATATATATGTTCTCAATGGGGAAAATACCCACTTCAATAATGAGAACATGATATGGCATATTGCTTTTAATTTTAAGATTTTAAGTTATAAAAGGCTTAAGATTTGTTCAATCCTTCTCCAAGATTCTCTAGAGAGGATGGATCCCCAAATTTCATATGCATATGGCAGAATAGAAGTGACAAGAGTTTCGAAGGAGAATATTTTTTAAGGTTTTTCGACTTACAAGTGTTTTCAAGTCTAAAATAAGATTTCCACCCTCCATTGATCCTTTTCTAGATGTTGTAGTTCCAGATAAGCTTGTGATGGATATCAATCCTAAGATATTTGTAGGAAGTCACTTCCTCCAAGTTGCTATTATCATACAAAAGATTAGCGTAAGTAGACCTTATTAGATTTTATTTTTTCTTATATTGATGATCATGCCCATACTAGAGCATAAATCCATGAGAATTCTTAATTGCTTATCAAGATCAAAGGAACATCTTTCAAGAAGAAAAATATCCTCAGCATAAAGGAGGATAATGACAATTCATGCTAATGTCATGCCAGTGTAACTTACCCAAATTAAACAACCTTCTAACTTATCAATGTATGTACCAAAAATGAGGGAGAAGGGGAAGCCTTACTTAAATCCTACATTACAATCAATATCATCTAACTGGCCCTCAATGTTTTTAAACTTAGTAATGACAATATTGTGCACCCTTATTGCAGCATCTCTCAACTCGAAAGGACAATTTAGCTCTTCTAATATTTTCTACAAGTTATCTCTAGGAATTGTATCAAAATATTTCCTAAAATATACAAAGCAACAAAGGAAATTGAGCTTATTATTGCGACATTCCTCTGCAATGATAATGAGGGTAAAAGGTGGTCTATGGTGGAATGATACCTTCTATAAACAACATCATTTTTAGCTCTTTTACATTGAATTTTTATCCATATGTTGATCTTATTCTCCAACATAATACCATATAACTTCGTTAAGAGAGTGCTAATCATAATTATCTTATAATTAGAGAGGTTATTTTTATCACTACCTTGAAAAAACGGTTATTTTTATTGTTGTTTTTTATTACCACATTTTTTAATTAAATAGAGTGATTTTGTTAAAAGGAACTTCCGCACACAATGAAATACAATTATTTTGTTAATGAAATACAATAATTTTGGTAAATGGAACTTCAACGTATGCTTGAATTTAACATGAAAATAATTATATAAATTTATGTTTATATTTATGTCAAAATTTATATTTAGAATTGATGGTGGTTAAATTCATATTGGAGTTAAACAAGGTAGCCCCCTCTCCCCTACCATTTTTGGCATTTACATTGATAAGCTAGAAAAGTGTTAAGAAGAAGCAGGTTGCTCTAGTACAATCTTAGTTGGGATGGTTATCATCCTCCTACTTTATGTTGATGATATTGTTCTTATGGAAAAGTGTCATTCTGATCTCGATAAACAATTAAGAATTCTTAAATATTTTTGCTCTAACATGGGTATGACTATTAACACCGATAAGACAAAAATCATGATTATAAAATCTAAGAAAGAAACCTATGCAAATTTTATTTATGATAATAGAAATCTAGAGGAAGTGACTTCTTACAAGTATCTTAGAATTGATATTCACCATGTCATGTCCCCTCCCCTATACTCGACGGAGAGGATGCGACCAACACTGTTGCTAGTCTAACAGACTGGGCAATCTAAGCCCCATAACATAAATAAACAAATGCATTGGAAATAAAAACATACACAGATGCTTAACAAATGAAATTATGTAGCAGAAGAAAATCATCTATTCAAGCATTCATCATGTTCATAACGATTCATTAAAACAAATACAGATGCAAAATTAAATACATAAGAAACTTATCTTGAAAAGAAGCTTCCCACAACCAGCTATTTCGTTGCAATGTTCCACCCAACCATAGGCCAGTGTGCTCATCAATCTCTTAGCAGCATGGCCACCCCCGAGCTAGGCATGATTCCCACAAGGAATAAGGTAACTAAAACATGCTCACACATAGCCAAAGACATATCAAAATTTAGCCAAGCCAAAGCTACATTTGGGTTTATCAGGCTACTAAGGAGGTGGAAAGGTTGAATTGCTAAGCTAGTGAGCTCAATCATAGAGCTATGGACACCTACACAAGATCTGGCTTGGTTTTCCCAACACCTACACACCCAACACAAGGAAGCATTCCCTTCTCTGCTACACAATCCCTTAGGCTATTCCTTCCCTTCCAGTGCTATTCAGGGTGTGCAAGAAAGAATAACTAGCCCCTCTTGATCTCCCTATGAGGTTCCTCTCTGCACTAGGTTTATCAAGCCAACTATGCCCTCTTCCACTTCTATGCTTCAGACCAAACAAGGATTTACAAACAACAAGCACAAGGGTGCACAAAACAACAACTAGACATGATGGGTATGAAGGAAAAATGGTTTTCAACTAGAAAATGAATTGGTAAATGGGTAAATCAACCCCTGGGTGAGAAATCCGAATTCAACAATGATTTAATGGATTCACAGAGGCAAAAACGACCTCTACAAACCCCCAGCTCATGGATTCGAATTCAGAAAATGTCTGTTGGTTTCACATGGGAAAAAATGACCCCTTCAAAGCCCCAAAACGTGAATCTATGTTGCACATTAACTCAGCACCACAGAAAACAGATTCTGGACATGGAGAAATGAAGAAATGACAGGAAATCATGAGGGAGAGAGAGCTCAACAAGCTTCTTCTGCATGAGAGAGCCCCAAACGTGAATGAGAATGGGTGAGGAATGAAATTTGTGAATGCATGATGGAATGGGCAGACGTTTTCGGGTTTTTACTTTCCTAAGAAGTCAAAACACAATTTTCAAAAACTGATGACTTCTCAAATTCAAATTTGACTGCAATACTTTTCCCATCCCCATGCATTAACTAACTCAACCAATTTCTAGAAGAAATAAATGATTGGGCACAAAAGACAAAATGGGTAGTTGACAGTTTTATGGGCTCTCCCTTTGACATTTGGATTTTCCTTATTGGCTCAAGGGTTTGAATTACTTCCCTCCCTATTCCTTAGGAAATCATGTCCCCATCTCTTTAATGTTGCATTGACATAGCTGGTTGTGGGTATTTTAATTAAATTGCATATTTACATGATGTCCAAAATATACTGTGCCATCGACGTCGATTTTAACTGCCGAAACATAAAACACTAAATCGACGGTGGGGACTTTGCCTTTTGCTCCACACCATGATTAAAATACAATATTTACATAATATACATATTAATGCAAACGAGGTCAAAACCGGGCTGTTAGACATCACAAGCTCAATTGGAACTATAGGATCGAGAAAATGATTAATGGAGGGTGGAAAGCTTGTTTTGGTCGTGAAAATAACTGTAAATCAACCAATCTGGCCGTCTGGGATAAAAAGAAGTTCCTATTTGAAACTCTTGTCATCCCTGTTATCTTGTATTGTTGTGAAGTATGGGGGTGCAACATTTATAGAAAATCTTGGAGGAAGATTGAGCAAATCTAGAAGTGGTTTATAACTTATAACCTCAAAATTAAAAGCAATACGACTTATCCTCTTCTCCTCATAGAAGTGGGTCTTTCCCCATCAAGAACATGGGTATGACTAGGTACCTGATGTACAAGCATCAGATAAATAACATGGGAAATGAGAGACTTCCTAAAATTGCTTTAAACTCAAGTCAAAACCAACTATGCCTCAAGTGGTGTGTAAAGATACTATGTCTTGGTTAAACCATTGGAGCATTGATGAAAATGAAATTTTGCATAAGATTGATAATCTTAAAAATATTATTACTTCTAAGTTTAAAGAGAAATTCAGGTGTGAGGAAAATTTAGCGGTTAAGAGAAAATTAAGATTCTATAAGGAGGTCATTAATCCTAACTTGGAAGATCATAAGTATCTCTCGGTAGTAACTAGCTCACGGAAGAAAATTAATCTAGCCAAGATTAGAACGAACTCTCATGAACTCCATAGATAAACAAGGCGTTGGTCTATTCCTAAAACTCCATGGGTTGAAAGGATTTTCCATCTGTGTGAGTCTATGAGTGTTGATGATGAAAATCACGTTATCTTAGAGTGCCTTGCTTACACACACATTAGATCTGAGTTTCATAGTATTTGCTACAATACAAACATTTATAACCTCATAACTTGCCAAAACTATAGTGAGCTTGAAAAGCTTCTTGGCAAGCTTTTTGAGCACAGGAACAAGATTTTAAAATAAACCAAGTATTATCCTTCTTAAGGTTCGATAGACCAAAATTAGTCTCAATGGACGTGGACGTTATTTATCAGCATCATCATCATCAAATTCATATTTATAATTTTGTTAAATTATATATATAATTTATATTTATATTTATATTTATAATTTTGTTCAATTGTATATATTTATATTTATTAAAATTTAATTTATGAGTATAATAGATTTTGAATAAATTTATGTTTATAATTTTCTACATAAATTTTACTTAAACAATTTATGTGACTTGTTTTATGTCTTAATTTATATTCAATTTTTTATTTTAATTATTTGATTAAATTTATCTTATTTTTTATTTTTCATTTTTGTATATATATTTTTTCTTAAATCTTTCTAAATGCATACTAGCAACAACCATATTAATAGGATTAGTATGTTAGGAATACACCGAAAGGAATATATTTGACACATTGATAATGATTCTTTCTTAAATTTTTTTTACTAATATGTTAACTTGTTGTTTATCTGTGTGAGTTTATTTGGCGGTGCATGGTTTCACTACAATGAAGTTCTACTTCTCAAGGTAAGAGATGAAGTCTTTGGAGTACAACTACACATTCATCTAATAGTTTTTAATTACCACATTTTAATTACCATGTTCATTTAAATTTGATTTAATAGTTGTATCACATAAAAAATAGTTATCTAATAGTTGATAATGTTTTTTTTCCCTAAAGAGTGCATCAAATATACGCCTATCAAAGAATTTATCACATAAGTAATAGTTTCTAAGACGTGGTTCATGAATCAAATTTCTAATTCCAACTATAATATTTGAGTTTGATTGTTCCATCTAATTTATTGTTGTCTAAAAAATAAAGCAAAAAGTGTAAGTTGATATTTGTCATAGATTTTTGTGTATTATGATATATGAAAACATTAAAAATAATACAAAGTTTAAAATTTTGTAATAACATTATATGTTAGAGAATAATAATAATACACACTATAATTAAATGAAGTATTATTACAAAAGAAATATATTGATGATGATAATGATGATGATGGTTAATGTCCCCTGAGACCAAACTTTGGTCTATCAGACCTAAAGAAGAGAATTAATTAGTTTGCTTTAAAGTTATATTTCTACGCTCAAAGAGCTTGGAAAGAAGCGTCCCAAGCTTACTATAATTTTGACAGGCTAAAAGGCTGGGAAAGTCGCTATTGCAACAAAAATTATGAAACTGGGATCTAATGTGGGTGTACGCAGGGCACTCTAAGAGGAAGTGATTTTCATCTTCAATGTTCTTACTCTCACAAAGGT
>LPNX010130765.1:0-14241 GCA_001517045.1 Pseudotsuga menziesii
CTTTTAGTGGGATTTTCAGGGAAATATGGTAGGTAAATGGACGAATGAGCCATGAAATGGGGGAGATGAGGTAGTTAACCATTTTTGGGTGTTAACAACATACATATAGCAGTCCCAGATACATAAGAGTACAATGGCCATGAATAGGCATGAAACATGATAGAACATATGTGGTCATCGCCACATACAATATACATAGATCAGAATCTCCATGATGAAGATATACAAAGTACAATGATCTCCACATAGGCTGAAGATATATAACAGATCAAGGTCTCCATAGTGGCTGGAAATGTCTGACATATGCTGGAACAAGTCGTGAGAGCTGACATCTCATGAACATTGGCACGATCAAGGAGGTAGCATATAGTGGATGCCACCAATCTGGAAGGTCTTCTACACCAACCGCTACGAGTACATGTCCTACTATGCGAATAGAGGTGTCGAGGTCGAACATAGTAGTCCATCGTCTGATTACCGGTCATTGATGTATACCGTTAACAGACGCGAGATCACCCACCAATAATGAAAATGGGAATCAAGGTACTAGAGTGAAAAATAACAAGTGTGAATAAATGTGTTGAGGTCGAACACTTGAGAGGATCCATCGATCAGGGGACATTGATGTATTCCCAAAACTGTCGATGGCGAGAGAACCTGCCACTGATGAATGAAAGTCTCAAGGCACTCAAAATGACTCTAGACTCCAATCCCAGAATAAATGATCTGAAGTCGATGGGATGAAATTCGCTAGAAGGAGGGCATTAGGTCATCCCCCATCATCTAACACGAGGTACTCAGCAAGGCTGTATAATATGAAAGAACTCGATCATAAGGTGCACGAACCAGTAACTGTACCGGGAATGGACGACATGCAAAGTCAAGATAACTAAGGAATGGCCGACTCAGGTTTCAGCTTCCTTCGAACAAGAGCATAATGGCGTATGGTGATTGAATGAAGGCAGCATAGACTCGATATACAAACTGGGACATCTCTATGACACAGGAGGCATCAATAGAGGCTCCATAGGGATTGGAAGCTTAACCAGTCGGTGGAGATAAAACTTAGATAATGAGTACAACTCCTAAAGTCAAACTATAACCCAACCAATGGATGTGATATACAGTGCTCTGTTCGAAGGTGACACGACTCGACAGCTGCCAAAGATAATATCTTTTCTTGTCCGGCTTTTTGGTTTTTTAATTTTTTGGTCTTTTTCAGTTATTTGAAAAGCTTGAAAAAAGAATAAGCTAGCTTTATAGTTACAAACTAGGAGGAGACGAGTGTCATAAAGGAAAACAAACTAGTTCCAAGTAGTGGAACATACCTATGCTCAATGCAAGGATACATGTGTAGGATATCGACACTCGGGGGAAAATCCCCTCCCGGTAAAAAAGGGAATCAAGCTGCGAAAGATATAAATAAAGGCTCTGCATGGCTAGACATGAGACAAGCTCGGGATATATGGCTGAAACGCAATGTCAGGGGATCCGGCATAAAGCTCAATAAGACAGGCAAAGCTCATGATAATGCATTCACAACTCGATATAAGGGGAGTCCGGGGGGATACAGGCCAGCATAAGATCAAGAGGAGTATGAGGCTCTTGCTAAATGTCATGGCAATACTATACAACGGACTCCCACACCCTAAAGGGGGAAACATCGGCATGGGCACCAAATGCAAATAAGACACTAACTAGGGTACCCATGTAAGGTGAGTCTCTACCACTCACATCATGCCACTTCTATAGCAGCAAGAAGGTTCTGTGACATAATAGAGTGGGTTCGTACCTAAGGATATAGTGACATGGTCATAAGGTCATGTAAAATGCAAATGGTGGTGAACCTAACCTATATGCCAGTATAGACGTTATACCTGAGATTAGTACGAACGGGTCAATCCAAAGGCTGAAACATCGTTGAAAACGGTCTTCTACATCACAAATTAGGTCAGAAACGGTCCAAAAAGGTTAGAAACGGTCAAAACTATAGGAAAGGGGGTAAAAATTTTCAAATATTTGAAAAATTTTCTATAAATAGTAAAAAATATAAATCATTTGAAAGTTTTACCCATTGGAGCTCTGATATTCAACTGCAAATTCCAGGAGATCCAGCCGGCGGAATTCACAACCGATTCTTCCAGGTACTTACTCATGTTCTCAGCTTGCATTTCAATACAAATTTTATAATTTTTCATGGTCAAATGAATTTTTAATGGCCAAACTTACATGAGCGCCACGGCCCACGCGGATATCGAGGTTTTTTCCGCGTATAGGGTTGGCTACGCGGAAAAGGGGCCTGAAACCGTGTACATATGTGGCTGTTTTGAAAACAACCGCGTATGACACCGCGCACTAAGATTTTTATGAATCTAATGGAGATTTTGGTCAACTTCTCATGGAGGATGGTGCTAGAGTGGCGAGAACACGAGTATGGTGATGTAGAGGAAGCCGTAAGGGCTGACAGAATGGCTCAAGAGGCTCTAAGAATATGCAGACTCTACAAGTTTTGGTGCCTAGGAGGCTTGAGGGCCAAACCAGGACTACTACAGATGCTTGTAGACTATTGGGATCCGGACTCAGAGTCCTTCCGGCTAGAAGGCATGTCCCTCACCATTGAGGTGGAGGATATCTATTTTATCACAGGTCTATCATGGCGGGGTGAGACGGTGAACCTTTGTTCCCGCAGAGGGCCAGGTCATGGCTAACTATAGATGAGTACATCGCAGTATACTGCTATCCAGAGACAGAGAATGTGGGGAGCCAAGTCCCCACCAACGCTATACAGGTACTGGGCCTAAAGGCCATCTTACTGACGCTGGGCAGGATAGCAGGCTTAGCATCACTCCATCAGGCCTCTCGGCCATTGATGTTCTATGCGGTGGAGTGCATGACACCGACCATCTATGACTGGAGCACATCACTGTTGAGTAACATGAAACATCAGCTCAGTGAGTGCAAGGCAGGTAGGATACGGAAATTCAGGTTCAGTAGTATCTTGAGCACTTTCTTCTTCGAGCGGGTTCCAGGATTGAGCCCTAGAGTGGATGTTCCTCTCCACGGGGTTCGAGATCCAGCCCAATGACATTGGGCAGACACGATGCGCAGACTAGGGGGTGGTAGGGTGGCTAACCCTTATCCAACAGACTTTTTTCCATGGTGGCAACGATAGATTATCGCCATAGAGGACTACCCTTATGCAGGGATAGACTTCCGGGGAGACCCGGACATGCCATTACCACCAGGGTCAGCATATGGAGACATAGGTAATGAATCTCGACCCTTACTCTTTTTAAAATTTTTGAAGCATTTAATTTTTTTTGTGTTTTCTTGATTAATGGAATCAAAAAGACATGTTTTTGGGTGATAATACATAGTGACATCTACCATTGATGTGCAGATGTGGGACCACGGTGACCAGAGGGCTTCCCACATCATAGATAGAGGGGAAGAGGAGATGATATCACCGGTGTGGATGCGGAGCGAGCGCTCCAAAGCATCCATACCAACTTTGTGCGACTGACTCACAGGATTCCCATGGCGCAAGTCGAGGACTTTCCTGAGGCTATGCAGAGACAGGTGGTTGGTGTAGCACGTGCATGGGTGCATTTATTTCGGTGGCTAGATAGAGCCGTGGTGACATATCATGATCACAACCCTCATCCACCTCCACAGAAGTAGACATCTGGGAGTGTATCTATTTTGTACTACCGTGTATATGATGGTGGCTTTCAAAGCCCCAATTTTGTATTATGACACTATGTATTACCACATTTTGATGTATATAAAAAAGTTTTATGGTGATCGGTTTATTTATTTACATGTGTAAACATTGTGTTTATGATTAATTTATGATGAATGAAACAAATGCCAATCTAACACATAGTTAGCATATGAGACAGCAATTTGATTAAAATTTCTTGGAATGTGTATATATGTTATGTTCTCAAATTGCCATTCTAGCAATCTCACACATAAGAATCTCCTCAATAACGTCGGATCTCTAACATGGTACAAACCATTTAGCTGTGACACTACTAACTCTGAATCAAGACGTACCTCAAGAGAGAGAACACCATGCGAAATGGCATCCCGTAGAAGCTTGATAACGGCACTATATTCAGCAACATTGTTGGAAGATGGTTGTAGACATACACCTCCTGAAGACAGTACATGACCCATAGGAGTAAAAATCACCCAAGCAGCTGAGGCTGAGTGTTGAGTGTGACGGCTTGCACCATCCCCGAATCCTACGAAGGTGGAAGATTCCATTGACATCTGCCACAAGAAATGGAAACTAATCACAAACCCAATCACGATAAACAAGACCTAACTATGCAAAAAAGTTGTACAATAATATACAACAAACAACCTTGGCTAAAGATTATGCATAGTATTTTTTAAGATAGAGCCCATTTCTAGGCTCCGCCAAGGCTGTCCCTTTGTAATCCACTAACTCATAGGCACCCTTCTCTAATACTCGCTTGACCACGTAAGGACCACGCCACATAGGATTGAACTTTCCTGCCCCCAAGGGTTCTTTCGATTGATCCCACAAAAGGACCAAGTCTCCCTCACTAAACACTCTATGACGGACAGACTTATCGTATTGGGCCTTCATGCGACGCTTATTAACCTCTAGAGTCACCAAGGCATCTCTACGCTGCTCATCGAGTTGCTCAAGGTGAACCAAACGCTCCTCCAAATGCGAAGTGTTTGGTAAGAGTTCTACGGCTAACTTCAACAAAGGAATCTCGCATTCAACCAGCAATATTGACTCCACTCCATGAACAAGCTGATATGGAGAAAAACCAGTGGCAGTCTTTACCGCGGTTCAGTATGCCCACAAAGCAGGATACAACATAATATGCCAATTCGTCTTGCTTTGTGCAATGGTTCGTTGGAGAATGGACTTAAGTGATTTATTCACAGCTTCAACCTGTCCATTCACTTGAGGATAGTAAGAAGAGGAGTGCTCTTGCTTATATCCTAACTTGGAGGCCAACTCTTCCATCATACGATTCTGAAAGTGCGAGCCATGGTCAGTGACAAGCTCTCTCGGAATCCCGAACCTAGAGATGATTTGGTTGAATACGAAATGAGCGGCTGTCTCACCGTTGGATTTTACTGTAGGCATTGCCTCAGCCCATTTCGTGAAGTAATCGACAGCCACAATGATATGATGGTGCCCCCCAGCCGAAGCTGGGTTGCAATCCCTAAAATCTAGCCCCCACTTGGTGAAGGGACCGGCGGTGATAATAGGGTGCAACGGGGAAGGCTTCGAGCGCATGTTACATGCAAACACCTGGCAAGGGTGGCACCTCTTGACTGCTTCAATACAATCCTTGAAGATCGACGGCCGAAATATCCTGCTCTCAAAATCTTTTGGGCTGTAGCAAGCCCAGATAAATGACCACCACACGCCCCTCCGTGGCAATCATTAAGCACTACCTCAGCCTCATCATGAGTTAAACAACGTCGTAAAAGGGAATCTACTCCACGGTGGTACAAAGTATTGTCCACTATGAGGTAGTTCTTGGAAACATGACGTAATCGACGTCGCTCATCTCGTGAGAGGTGAGTAGGGGTCCTCTGCATTTGCAAATATACTATGATATCACCGTACCATGGGTCAGCCGTTGAGATCAAGAAAATGTGTTCATCAATGAACGTATCTTCACATACCGACTCCTCAGCCTCGCTCGAAAAATATGATATGAGCTCTGCAAATATTAACGATTTATTCGATTTTGCCGAAACAAACTCGAGATCAAACTCTTGTAGAATGACAATCCATTTATTATATTTTCCCCCAATCATCCTACGTGTGAGGACGAACTGAAATGGATTGACATGGGAAACCACCAAAGTTTGGCGAAGGAGAATATAATGTCTCAAACGCTGGACTGCATGTACAGTGGCCAAGGAAAGCTTCTCTACATGAGAATACCGAATCTCTGCATCAATAAGGTTTCGGCTCAAATAGTATATGACATGCTCTTGGAGCTCCTCATCCTCTTGAACCAAAACCATCCCAATCGTCTCTAAAGACGTGGCCACATATAATAGGAAATCACGGCTATAATCCGGAGGACTAATCACTGGGGCCGATGCTAGGGCTCTCTTAAGGGCATCGAAGGACTCCTGGGCTCGCTCATCCCATTCAAAGGGAGTATCCTTCTTCAAGAGACGCATGAAACCTCTAGTCAAATTGGAGAAATTGACAACAAATCTTCGTAGGAATTTTGCCATGCCCTGCAAACACTGAAGATGACGAATATTTTGCGGGGGAGACAACTGAAGTATTGCCTCCACTTTCAAGGGGTCGACTCTTATACCCTCTTTCGAAACGATAAATCCTAATAAACGACCTGATTTCACACAAAATATGCACTTATGAGGGTTCAATCTAACAGCATAATGCCGGCATCTTTTGAACACCAATCTCAAGTGATAAGAATGACGCATCCTCATACGATAATGAGCAGTGAGGTCATCCAAAAATACTTCGATAATGGACTTGAGATCATGGAAAATCAAGGTCATCGCCCGCTGAAAAGTAGCTCCAGGGTTTTTAAGGCCGAAAGGCATTTTTCGATATGCAAATGTTCCCCAAAGACAAATAAATGCGGTCTTATGTTGGTCCTCAGGTTTAATTTGAATCTGATTATATCCGGAAAAACCGTCCATAAAGGAGAACACCTCGCTACCCGCACACTCATCCAAAATCTGATCTATAAACGGTGTGGGGAAGTTATCCTTAGGACAAGCACGATTTAAATCACGGAAATCAGTGCATATACAGATCACTCATTGCTTCTTATCTACCGGAACGGGATTTGAAACCCACTCCATCAAGGGAACGGGATAGATGAAACCAGCTTTCAATAGTTTCTCTATCTCTGCCTTTATGGCGGGTGCTTTCCTAGGATTTACCGCACGTAAACGCTATCGAATAGGCTTCGCGTTGGGGTAAGTTTTAATTTCGTGTTCGACAATCCGAGGGTCAATCCTTGGCATCTCATCGTAAGACCAAGCAAAAACATCACGGAATTCCTTGAACAGCTCGGTATACTCACGAATCTCATCTTGGGAACAATCCGCCCCAATGTACACATTCTCAACCGTACCAGGGTTGCGAGAAATGTTGATAGGCATAGTTGATGATATGTTTTCCATGTTTCCATCAGCCATCTGACCAGAAGAGCTTAATGGAAATCATGGGCCTACCAGCTTTTTGTCTAAGAATCTCCTTGTAATCCTCATGCTCCAACAAGTCAAGCGCTGGAAGGAAATATGATCTACGATGGAGTTCCTCCCATGGTGGCTCAACTCCCGACATAGCCTCGATGATCGCTTCATCTAAAGGGAAAACCGTATCAAGGAAATCGTGGGCATGAGAAGACTGTACTGCCCATGCAGGCAGCACATAGGGGTCTTCTCCCTCTGTCCGTGAAGAAGAAGAACAAGGCACTGCAGCAGATTGAATATTAGCTTGGTAAGCAATCATGGCTACAGGAAATAGCACACTCGTCTCAATGGCATCACTCGAAGGACTCGGTGAAGGAAGAATCCAAGGATCTCCCATATGACTTGTGCGAAAAGGCACCGATCTCGTAGACGTGGATGCACCATTGAAACTAGCTCCTATCATGAGGATAGGTGCAGGACAACTAAAAGTTCCCATGAGGGAAGGATACATACCTACACCGACACTCCCAGTTTCCAGTTGGGAATGTTTAACTTTCGGAACCGAAGCTTCCGAAGATGCACTAACAGGCGGATTCTTGAATGACATCTGATCAATCATCACAATCTTCCCATTATGAGGAAAGCATACAACGCGAAATACGGAAGACACAACAGCTTCCATACTATACATCCAATTCCTTCCCAGTAAGAGATTGTAGTCAAGGGGCGCATCAACCACCTCGACCTCTATCGCAACGGTCTTCCCCCCCAAACGGACTTTAAGAGAAGGAAGGATACCGTGCGGCCTAAACGATCTCCCATCAAAATCAGTTAACATGGTCGTAGACTTTGACAACTCAGGAGAACCAAGACCCTTCCAACAAGACAAAGACATCACAGAAGCAGCAGCTCCCTCGTCAATCACAGTACGCTTGACGATCATATTAAGACATTCTACATGCACCAAAAGGGACACATAGTAGGGCAAGCGAGGCTGATGTCCTGCGTTTTCAAACTTGATCACTGAGGAAGAATCATCACCATTCACACCAAGAGCGGAAAGCAAAGCCTTCCTTTGCGACGGACAACTCTGAAGCACCTCCAATGCAGACATCGCACAAGGAGTATGACCCAAGTCCTCGACAACTAAATAGTTCTGGGCAGCTCGGGCGATTGGATTATGCCCCGAATGCTTAAGTACCCCCTTAGGAATGCGAGGTGCAGCTTTAGGTTTGTCCGCAGGTTTCTCAATACGCAAAGGGGTTCCTGGTGGATCAGGTTCTTTGCCTGGGTTGGGTTGTGATGAAGAATAATCTTTTGCACGCGTCACAACTTTCACGGCACGGACCATATTAATGCACCCACGACCACTAGTTTTAGGTGGATCTTCATCACTAGATTGATCATGGGACTTCGAGTTCATATTTTGGTTATGCAGTAAAGGGTTCATTAACACAGCTGGGCCCTGTGCTATGAACTTCAAAGCTTCATCCATCCTAGGGCACAAGTAAGTGAGGTGATCGTCCTTAAAAAGCTTGCAAGGAAACTTAACCTTACGCTTATTCTGCTTGTTCCCCCCAGCATTTTTATTGTTCTTGTCATTATTGTTGGCATTCTCATTTTTATTCCTACCCTTCTTATTATTGTTTTTACCATTTTTTCTATTCCTTCCAGGTTGCTGGTTACCTTTCTGGTCGGACGATTGCACAGCAAGTACATTCGCCATTTGGGCGGGCTGAGACGAAGCCGTAGCTTGTCCCGAGGCAGATTGGTTGATTTACAATTGAGAAACTTGTTTCACAACCGGACCTGCAGGTTTCTTACTTGCACTACCCACAATGCCTTCGGCATGTGGTCCAGGTTTGACCTTGGGATCGAAACTAAAACGAGGGGCATTAGGTATAATCTCATATAACAAACCAGACTGAGCATAGATCAAGTCTAGTTCCTGCGCCCTAAAGATGGCCTATTCCTCATTTTGCACTCCATATGTGGAGACATCCTTCGCGATATATGGTAATAACGATTTGAGGAACCACTCAAGGAGGAATTCTGGCGGTATAAAGGCTTTGATTAATCTCTTCCGTCTACGCCACTCCTGAATATGATCAGAAATATGGGTGGCTTTATCTTGCCGAAATGTTGACAAGAGTTCAGTACCGACATCATATTGTACTGGTAATTGGAATTGATTAAGGAAAGTCATCGCAAGGTCGTCGGACAAAGTAAAGGCACCCCTAGGTAACTCTATGTACCATTTTGCCGTAGGCCCTATAAGGGTGCGTTGAAATAGTCTCAAGTGGACTGAGTCCTGATGCAATGAATTGGAAGAGCACCATAGGTGGAATGTCGTAACGTGTTCACTAGGATCCTCTCCTGGTTTTCCTTCGAACTTAGGTATGTCCGAAGGAAGCTTGGTAGGGACAGCCGGCCAAGCCGGGTCATGAGCCACAGGATCGTTCGTAAGTCTCGATAAGTCAGGTAAATTGAGTGTCGCGAGGAAAGGGAGCTTAGCATGATGAGGTTTAGGGACAACTCCCTGGTTCACATAGGATTGATTACCACCATGACCTTGGCCATAGTGACCTCCTCCTGTATGACCTGTATAGGGTGGCGTGGAAGTCACATAATGAAGTGGACCTTGACTAGTAGGAGCTACAGAGCCATAGTTGGGAGAGTAAGCAGGTTGTGAATACCCGCCTCCATAAGGTTGAGAGACCTGTCCATACTGCGCCCCATAGTAGGGTCCATAGGTCATCGGATGCGATGGCCCATGAGACACTCCATAGGTAGGAATATACATTCCGAAAGTAGGAATATACATACCGGAAGTAGGGATATATGTCGAAGAAGTAGAAAATTGACCTCTAGAAACATGAACATAACCTCCCGAAACAACGGGTGGTATGTAGGCTTGAGACACAACTGGTCTAGTAATCGCAGTACGGATCTGACTCGTAGCTACATGACGACTCGAAGGACCACGAGAGTAAGGTGGAGGATTCGCATTTGAAGAACTCGGAAGCGAGGATGAAGGAATCTCCGTAAGAAGATATGTGCTAGTACCTATCGTCACTCACCTAGAACCTGGTATCGCTATGGTATCACTAACTCTAGACCTAGAAGATACATAAGATGTAGCTTCCACCGCTGGGATGGAAGGTGCAATGTGACTAGTACTCCCAAACCTCTCCGCAAGGTAAGGTATGGGAATGCCCCTAGGTATAGTGTTAGGATCAAAGTCAGATTCAACATGAAATTTCAAATCGTGCATAGGAAAACCAATGGTAACATAACCACCATAGCTGGTGCTAGGAGGGTCAAAGTGAGTCTCGGCATCTTCCGACATTCCATACCGGTATCGGGTCAATGGGGAATCTGTCCTAGTATAAGTAGGTCTATCATGTAAAGATCCTATCTGGGAAATAACGGGACCAATCTCAGCTAGGTCAGGTGAGGGATCATATGTAGGAGTAAGTTCCCCATCGTCAATACAAATAGGATGAGGTGGCTCAGGAATAGTCTCTGAATGATCCTACATGGTGTGTGAATCAATGTGTGACACAGTCCGCCTGGACCGACTAGGCCCCTCTCCCAAAGGAGGAGGAGAAGTGGAAGGCGAAAGTCCTGCTAATCGACGAGAATGGCGTGGAACCGCACCCAACTCCACAATGACTCAACAAAAAAGCAAAGACTCTATATTTACGTCAACCCTAGGCCAACTAGCGTGCACAGAGCAATCACTATCAAATCTAAAGCCAAAAGCAAGCAAACAAGGGCTGGATAAGTGAGCTCCTGAATGTGGCCGGTATGTCTCACCTAGGAGAGGCTTGAGAGGCCCTTGTCACCACAAGCGGAGGTTCGAAACCAATTATTATGGCCCTCAGCTTCAACGCGTATAGCGACTGTGCTGTCCGACCCCAACCTGTCCGGGACACATGTAGAATAACCTCTACATGTACCCCCTCGATATCCTAGGTAAGGTCACTAAGGTCACCTCGATATAATCAACGCTCAGGCGGATAGTCGCAGGTGGGATTGACCGTATGGGAAGGGTAGAAAATCCCGAAACTCCCGAAAGAGCCCCCAGATACGAATACAATCCTGGCTATATCGTCGGTGCTACATAGTTACCAACCAGGGGTTATCCCGTTCAACAACCGCTCACACTGCCTAGTGCTTGACTCCCTTTTGAGAGGAGCTTCCTGAGAACGCTGGTTATATAAAGGATTTCACACACTCCCTGGATAGACACCTAGTTGTTGTAGTTTAGTGATCTTGGAGAATTAACTTTCAATGAACTATTCCAAGATCCTAAAACCTAAGCTTGTTGGTGCACCCTAAAAAGAAAAGAGTGTAATTCATTTTATTTAGCGTTGATTTTAATTTGGCTTTATTTACTCAAAAATAGGATATGGTCGTGCAACTAATGGTGTTATGACGCAACAAGAAGTAAAATGCACACCTAACAATCAATGCAAATGCATTGTGTCCATGAAAACAGGGTATGTGTACTACGTCAATGCAGAATTTCTTCTTCAAATGCTGAATGCAAATTTCCCTATATGAATTCCTAACTATTACTCCAAAGCAAATCTATATCTAATGCAAGTACAATGCAAAATGCATAATGCAATGCATGATGATAAGCAAATATTTAGGATTTTTTGAAAATAAAGAGATACAAAAAGCAAGAGAATGATTCTAACCACCCCAGACTCTGCAAGCACACATAAACAACATTCCAGCAAAGAACTAAGGCAAAAGGACTCTAATGCACTAATCTCAAACAAAAAATCAAAGATGCCATGACAAGAACTTTCCTAAAAAAAAATTTAGGCTAAAAAAACGTTTCTGGTAAAAAACAGAGGTATTAACAGACTCGGGCAATGCCAAAGGAGACTCAGAAACTAACAGCATTCACCCAGCAATCCACAATATTCCACAAAAGGTAAAAAACTAGGGTATACGTGATTGTGCGCAGTGAACCCGCGTGTATACATGGAAATTCCAGAGGAAACCACGTGTATACGTGACTGTAAGTGACAAACCCGCGTACAGGAAGAAAAAGATGCAAAAATTCCAGGCAAACAGATAGGCTGAGACTAAATTCACACCAATCAATATCTACCAGGCATACATGCCCCCATACCCGACACAGAAACAAGAGAGAGAGAGCACTTCAAATACATTGAATGCCAAAATATCAACCCCCAAAGGACAATTACTAGGAACTCCCCAGCGGAGTCGCCAATTCTGTTACAGAGAGAAATTCCTATGGCTTGGGGTACCACAACAGACAACTAGACTCCAGAAATCAATGTTTCCCAATATGCAATAGAAATAAAAACATCTAACACTAAAGGATCGAACCTCGTACCTTATTCCGGACGGTTGAAGTAGATCCCCGTTGAGCTTTCCAATCTTCAGCTTGAATTGTTATAGCACGTCCTCAACAATAAGTAAACAATACAAGCATACTATATTTCATGGTGTTAGATCTATTCTAGCATATATAATCAATAATGTATAAGCATTTGACATATTCCAATGGATGCAACATTCATTCAAATACACATTACTGGACAGGAAAAGATATTTCTATTAATATGAATCAGAGATTACAAGTGACAACCTCTGACGGCACGTCTGCGAACCGGAGAAACTGAATCCCCCACTTGGGCCTCCACCACCTCAATCCTCCATCACTCCGATAGCAAGTCACTAACAAATGCAAGCTTGGGAAGAACACAATAGTGCTCCAAAGGGATAAAGGGATGCAGACTCAAGTATAGTTCTGGCAACAATGGACTATAGTTTCGGTACTCGCAATTCTCTCTTATGCTTTCAATGTCTCAATGGTTCCTTATATAGCTTTCCAAAGTGATACTGAAAGGTCGAATCCGTGCGATCTCAAGGCATATGGAAGGCCAGGAGTCATATGTGTCGGATTCAAGACAAGGAACGGTCCAACAGTTTTGGATTATGCACACATCCCGATGTATGCGACTATAGAGGGAATATCTGCGTATGTACGCGGTTATCGGGGAAAAGGCTGCGTATATCATTTTTCTAATGTTTTTAGGGATGGTCAATGATACATCAAAAGACAATAAATGGTCCATAGGGAATAATGATTCTACAGCGGGATAGGGGAAGGCCATACAATGTGTGATTCACCTAGTGTGGTGAAATACGCTATAACAGACATTGAGGAGGAAGAAAGTTGGGAGCCTGCCATCGTTGATTGAAATTATAGGGAAAGCATACCATCCAGAGCCTACTGTACAGAAATTGGAAGAAACTGTTGACATGCGAAGATTTCTGTTTGGATCGCATGGTGAGGAAAGGTGCATTGAAAAAATTAATGACATTAGCTTTCAGCATCAATTTCGTATAAAAAAGATTGATGGAAAAACACTATTGTGGGGCAAGAAGTACTCAACTAGCACAGAATGGGGGGCTTCATCAGGTTTTGGCATTTTTGAAATTCATCCCAAGTCGTCAAACGTATGCTTCAAATTTATTGTTATTGCAATCATCTACAAAGATTCATAATGCAAGGTGACATAGTAGAGATGTTGATTCTTCTCAATGCTTGGAAGAAATCAAAAAGTCTATTGAAGATACATATGAGTACTTTGATGTTACTGATTCCGTTTGGTGGGAGTCTCTTTTCATAGAGCAGAGTGACATAATTTCAAACTCTACAAATGGAGATATATTTTTGAAGACTCCATTTGCTTGGCCACAAAGTTTATCAAATGAAAACGAGGTAACAAATGTTGAACCTCGAGCTGTTGAGTTTTCTCAAGTAGAGGAAAGAGAAATGTATATTGGCTCTAGAAGATCATCCGCAAAGCATCGAGAGATGGAAGATCTTTATAGGGGCTCAGTACAAGATATCAAGGAGGGTTGCATGATTGCAGTTTTGGCTACAGATGATCCACCTCAATATCCATTCTGGATTGCAAAAGCTATGAAGGTCAATAAAGAAAATGAAGAAGTAGTATCAATAGAAGTACATTGGTATGCAACAGATACACACCC
>LPNX010130765.1:28223-52750 GCA_001517045.1 Pseudotsuga menziesii
ATGGAGAGAGATTAGAGTTTAGGTATTTATAGAGAGAAAGAGAGAGGTGTTTTGGGTTAGCAGTTAGGAGAGAGAGAGAGAGAGAGAGAGATTCAATGTTAGAAGTTTAGAGAGAGGGAGATATTGGGGATTAGGGGTTTAAAGAGAGAATATAAATACATAATGGGAATCAGGGGTTTAAAGGGATAACTATAGATACATAATATGAATCAGGGGTTTATAGAGAGAGAGAAATTGGGGTTGGGACTTTAGAGAGGGAGAGAGAGAAAGGATGTTAGGCATTTAGAGATACAAAATGTGATATTGGGGTTAGGGGTTGAGAGAGAAAGAGAGAGATGAGAGAGAGAGAGAGATAGATAGAGGTATTTGGGGTTAGTCATTGGAGAGAGAGAGAGAGAGAGAGAGAGAGAGAGAGAGAGAGAGAGAAAATAATAGATATAGGGATTAGGGTTTCAGATATAGATAGAGAGAGAGAGAGAGAGAGAGAGACATATAGAGAGATAAAATGATTGGGGATTACGGGTTTAGACACAGACAGAGAAATAAAGTTATATGAGGTTAGAAGTTTATGGAGAGGAAAATAATGAGAGAGAATAAGGTTTATGTGTTTAGAGAGAGAGAGAGGAAGACATATTGGGGATTAAGGGTTTAGAGAGAGAGAAAGAGAGATAGTGGTTTAGGGGTTTAGATATAAAGGAGGGACATATATTGGGGACTAGGGTCTCTGAGAGAGAGATTCGGGACTAGGGTCTTAGACATAGATATTGGGGATTAGGGGTGTAGAGAGAGAGAAATTTGGGCTTAGGATTTTATAGAGAGACAGAGAGAGACAGACCAATTCAGGGTTAGGGTTTTAGAGAGAGAGAGAGGGATGGATAAATTTAGGGTCAGGGTTTTAGAGAGAGAGAGAGGGATAGACAAAGTTAGGGTTAGGGTTTTAGAGAGAGAGATGGATAGAAAAATTCAGGGTTAGGGCTTCAAAGAGAGAGAGAGATAGATAAATTTGGGGTTAGGGTTTTAGAGAGAGAGAAGGATACAGATATCGGGGTGAGTTTAGAGAGAGAGTGTGTGAGGCTAGAGGTTATGGGGATTATGGGTTTAGCCATAGAGAGAGAGAGAGAAACATAGTTATAGGAAAGAATGTCCGTTTAACATGAAGAATGCAAAAGCTTCCTAGTGCACCATCTGTGAGACTGTTGAAGGGCATATTTGACTAATCCTGCAACGGGGGAAGACAACCCAGACTAGGATCCTTAGATCAGGCTCCAAGCTATTTGGGATGGTTGTTCCCGACAGGTTTAAAGGCTTTGTTAGCCTGGAAATTTAAAAGTCTAAAAGTTAAAATTAATGCTACTGATGGTTATTCGGTCCTACACTTAGGGTTACCAAGGTTAATTCATGTTATATATTACAGGATGACAAACTGTTATATTTAACCTATTTAAAGTAGTTAATTATAAACACAAGAATAGAAAGATACAAATTAACAGAGTTAACGTCCTACAGAGATGTACAATACACACAATATACAATAATTACAACAGAAATAATCTGAATATTGGTAATTCCTATAAAAGGATCTGATTCAAATAGATTTTTTAAATAGTATAATCAATAAAAACTTAAACGCATATTATCTTAATCTACACTCTATCCTAATCAGGAGCAATGGAAATTTAACCTGTAATCGATTTGTGCTGATAAGAACACTGCATGCAAACATTTGATAATATTTAAAGAAATTTAAATATTAACAAAACCATACATAAATCATTTCATATTATATAACAACGATATCAATCATTAATTACAGAACATGACATATCAACAAGATTGAAAATAGTGACAGTCGATACTTGTAAATAATATTTGCACAATTCTTCAAAGAAATGATCACAAACATTTATAATATAGAAAAACGAGTGACAAAACCGACAGATATTATAAATCATATGTAAAGTGTAAAAGATGTATATATGTATTAAACATCACCAGTTCAAACGCTGTAGCTACTGACAGTTAACTATCTCGAGTCACAGATAGATCGAACAACGGTCTTGTACTCCCTTCCCAAACTATTGACCCCTATTCTTATCAACTTTCAAACCTTAAATACATGTTTTTTTCAAAAATAAACATCCCTAAAATCTCGAGATAGCCTAGATCGAATCCAACTAACTTTCCACTAAAAATGACAAGTGGAACATGTCATTTTTCAATACAAGTAAAACACCATGAAAAGATAACGATTCGATCCATGAAAATCGGAACTCCAACAATAAAACAGCACCTAGAAAGTCTAGTAATTGATCTGTTCCGATCGATGTGGGATGTCATCCAAAAAACAGCCATCAAAACCTGGGCGTAAACAGCAACCATATCGCCTGCAGTAAATATAATAAAATAAAAACACAATATAAATCAGATATCAAATGCTATAAAATAAAAGAAATAAAACGTGTAATTACCTGTACAGAGATACCTTAATCGCAAACCCATCAAAACTTCCAAACTAGAAACTGACAACAAAAGACACTACAAATTTATGGGCGCATTGAACACTTGAATATTCACCCCACTTGAATGACTCGGCGAGGGAGCCCTGAACTGCATGAGTGCAATCTAAGCGCTAAGTTCATGAACCTTTTCTTCATTCTTGTCATTTTCATCCTGAAGTTTAAGAACTTTCCTGATCAACTTATTCTTATGATTTCTCAATCGGAGGAGCTGTTGATCATTCGCATTAACTTTCTCCTTTAACATAGCATTTTCAGCCTTTATTAAATCCCGATTCACTACCATATCACCTACCCTATCCTCCATACTACGAATTTTATCCAACAGACGATTAATAAAAAAAGGATGAGCCATATCTGCAACACAATAAACACCAGGTGAATTTGCATACACAGGCTTTTCTTTAGTCAGATCATTATCAAACGAATCCACTTGCACCTCTTTGTCGAGCACAAGAATATCCTTATCAATAACAGGAAGAGTCTCATTGACAGGATTCGAAACAACTTCAGGCTGAACGACATTATCATCAATAGGTGAAGGGATATACAATTCTTCCTCATCTAAAACAACAGTTTCCACCTGAACCTTGTCAATCACAGGGTTTTGACAGAAGTAGTTTTCGCCATGCTCCTGGTGAATCTGCCGACCAATTTAGCCTTGGACTGATTTCGTCCACGATTGCCAAATTTATCAATACTGTTTTGGGGTGTAATTGGTGACAAAGGTGAAACTCTCCTCACGCACTTAGATCTTAACGGAGTGTCAGCTCTTTCGACTGGATTGGCCATGGGAATTTTGCAGGGTTCAGGGCTCATACGGCCAGGACTTGACAGAGGTTTGCGCAGAGAAAGGGCTGAGACTGAACTCAGATCTTTGTGTTTGCTGCAATCATCAGGGTTGTCAAACATGCAGTGACAAAATGAGGAAAAACTGTTGGACTCTACAAATTCCTCCCATGACCGACCCAACTTCAACAACTCACTATCAATAAACATGCGAACCAAACCATGATGAAGGAGGCTATGACTGACGTGTTTAGGGCCTTTTTTAATTGCATTAGACATCTTGAACAGGCTATGCAAAAGATAATAAGGCAAATTTAACAGAAACCCCATAAAAACAGACATAAGCCGGAGGTGATATACATACGCTGACGATAACCGGCCTTCACAGGTCAAGTAATGGTGAATCAAATTAAGGACAGGACACCATTCTTTCTTGAAATACTTACGGGCCACTCCAGTTCGAAAAGAGACTTCCTGAGCAGGGTTTTTAAGTAACTGTCGCCATTCTGTTATATTCATCTTCTGGTATTTGAACCATCTCTGACCGGTCAGGGACAAACCTGTTGCGGCCGCTATTGACCATTCATCAACCCGAAACCGAAGATCACCAACTTCTGCTTGAAAATCAACCAGGGAGAGAGCAAAAACACTAGTAACTTCAGGGTTCGAGTCAGAGAATTTCTTCAAGAATATCATCCACCCTATATCCTCGACCTTTACTGCGAGCTCAGAATCTGAATTTAACAAGGTCATTTCGCAGGGTTCAACCCTTACTACATGTGCCATCACTGGCTGAGTCCAGGTGCGTAACCGCATGCAAAATAGGTACCAGAGCTCGTCAAGAGACAGAACATGAGATAGTGAGCACTTGGAATAAAGGCTAAGAAAAACCAGGTGATGAACAGGATAAGCCATGCATAAACGCAGGCTATACCCCTGCGGGTTTGGCATGAATGAAGACATCAGCACTCGGAGTGGTAATCGATTGATGACACAAACGACGGTCAAAGACCCTATACAACTGATATTATCATGATTTACCATGAATTGAATGATAGGAGGCCCTTCGCTGTACGTAGAACAGGTGTTCCATTGACAGGCATCCACGACGAGGGATACGTACTAAGACTTAAACGTGATGGACAGGTCAAGTACCAGCATCATGATAGCATACTGGCTTTGCAATAGGTGAATCAGGATAGAGGCTGTGACATAAATCAACCCGACGATAACCATAATACATGCACCCCTACCATGGATTCGACCTACCTTTTAAAGGTGGTGGATAAATAATCATAATTACAAACCATTAAATCAAGAATCGACTTTGCAAAACACACCATATAATAATGATCGGCATAGATATTCGTGGTAATGCCGATCATGGTTTGAGAACTTAGGATATGTTGGAAATGGTTTGTAACACATTTGGCTTACGTACTCTTGGTTTTGACCAAAGTCACCACGAACCAACCATTGATAATATTTCAACCCTAGTAATAATTATAATAACAAAATCAACAAAATCAATTCATAATGTTTTGGATTAATTTGTAGATTAGGATAAGATGAAGGATATAGAAATCATTAATCTTTATCCTTAATTGCAAACCCAACAACAAATAATAACTCATTAGTGATGATTTTGTTAAATATTCTATAGCTGTAAAGGTTGCTTTAAAAACAATGAATTTCCCTAATTCAGTAGCTGACAAAATGGCATTGTTTCAGTAGCTATAATTATTCTTTATTTTGCACTGAGAAATTCGAACATTTCATCAAACAAAATAGGATTTTGTTAGATGAAATAATGTTTTTTAAAGGCTGTTGAGCCAGGGCACAACAGATGGCGACAAGCTGGGCGGAACAGTTATCTCTGCCTCTTAACCTGAAATCATGCACATACAGAAATTAAATCCTTAATACAAGCCATTATACAAAGATCACTATTTTAACATTTCAAACAAATTCAAGTATTTCAAAGTTCTAAAACTTACCAGAAAATTACAGTTTCAGTGATTTGTTTGATAAAATCATGTCTCCAACAGAAATTAGTCCTTAAAGAGTAAGACAGTAAATGGCTTAGTTTTAAGGATAAAATCTCAATACCACAAGCATGGCCCTACTGCCAGCAGGCATTCATAGCCTCGAGAGGGTTGCTTCGAAACCCTCAGAAAGCCAGTATCCCATCTGCTAGTTATACATGTACAATTCTGGTCAGGAGAAACTGTTACTAATATTTTCTTTTAATTGTATTCCTCATGAAGGCCATGGTTTAGGCTTGGTAACCAGATAGTAACCATGTCAGTCACCAGTCTGCATTACAGTAAAATGAACCGGCTCGTAATGAGACCTTTCACCCCTCAGATTTTTTCGTCCAAGGGTCATTGCCCAGGCTTGGTGACCGGAGACGACAATGTTACTAGAAGCAAACCTATGATCCTGAGCAGATCAGCTCATGATGAGACTTTCTGTCCTTCAGATTTTTGCATATGTTCAAGTCCCTCCTTGTCCAGAACTTAATTATTATTAATCTCAAAGGAGATTATCTTAGCAGATAGGGAGGTGAATCTGATCCTCTTTACGAGAAGGGATGGCTTAAAATATTTAAATAGATAACTTTACCAAGTACTGTCCCAATCCCTTTGGGCAAATATTTGCAGAGACTGATATACTTAATTAATATTAACATGGTTTGAGCTTTTCTGGTAAAATATAGAATGATGAAAACACCATTCTCTGTTCAAGAAGCAAAATAGAATGACATTTTCCAAGATAATAATGTCTTCGTGCACAACTTACAGATAAATAACAGAACTTAAAATGAGCCAACAGTTCGGGGTTTGATGAATTTACCAGACTCATAACACACAAACAAAACAGCAAATAAATCAAAAGAGAAAGGAAATAAAATGCATCAAGCAAACACACCACACAGGTATATATAGGATGATCCCTTGAGGAGGATCAACAAAAATATCTCTTAATTAGGTGACCATTTACTGGAAGGTTATCAATGTCTCCTTCCAGTGTTTGTAACCTAAAATTCCTAGGACCAAGTTTTTCTGTAATAATAAATGGTCCTAGCCACAGGCATTGGAACTTCGTATGTTTTCCTTTGTCTTCGTGTTCCTTGTCCCATCTCAGGACTAGGTCACCTACTTCCAAATCCCGACTGATTGAATTTTTTAGGTCAAACCAATGCTTCAGAGTCTGCTGGTGTTTCTCAAATTTTTCTCTAGCCAACTCCCTATCTTCCTCCAGTTTCTGCAAGGTATTAATTCGATGCTCCATGGCAGAACATGGTACCTCCTGTACTGACTGGGCAAGCTGTAAGGAGGGTAAGAACAAATGAGGGGGTAAGATGGCTTCTTTACCATACACCAGGAAAAAGGGAGAGTTTCCTATAGCAGCTTTGGGAGTTACCCTATCAGCCCACAGGGCGTTGGATAAAGCAGTGTGCCAGTTCCTATGATGATCAGCTACCGTACGTTTCAGAATCTTGATCAGGTTTTTGTTGGAAGACTCGGCTAATCCATTACCCTAAGGATAATAATTGGCTGAATATTTCAACTTAACGCCTCTTTCCAATGCATACTCAGTTAATTTTACAGAAGAAAAATAAGTTGCATTGTCAAAAATCAGAGATTCAGGAACACCGAACCTAGTGATAATAAAAGAATCAAGGAAAGATATCACCTGTTCCGAGTTGACTACTCGTAAGGGAATGGATTCAACCCATCTAGTGAAGTAGTCTGTGGCTGTCAAGATATATTTATGCTGTTGAGAAGATGCTGGTGTGATCGGGCCAACAATATCCAGACCCCATTGCTGAAATGGGACTTCGATTATGACCGGCTGAAGTGGTAATGCTGCCTTTTTCAGTCTGCCCCCTGTTCTCTGGCACTCTTGACACTTCCTGGAAAAAGCATATGTGTCTTTGAACAATGTGGGCCAATAGTAACCAGCTTTAAGTATCTTATGTGTGGTGGTTTCTCCGCTAAAGTGTCCTCCGGCTGGTCCTGCATGTAATTGAGATAACACATTATCAGCCTCACTTCTTTCCAGACAACGAAGGAGGACTCCTTCGAAATTCTTTCTAAACAAGATGTTATCAATAAGCTGATAAGGAGCAGATCTCAATCTCAAAGCTCTTTTATTACGTGGGTCCAAATGTTCAGGTGCATTCCCATGCAATAAAAAGAACTTAATATCATTATACCAAGAGTCGGAAGGAGTAGAGATCGAAAAAACTTCCCTTTCAAACAAAGCAGGTTCACTAAAGAAGTGCATATCAGATTCAGAACTGTTAACAGACCCAACTGCTAGCTTGCAGAGTCCTTGTCCTCTGACAATCTTTAATGGTTTTATCTCCAGGTCATACTCCTGAAGCGCTGTGACCCAGTGTGCTCTTTTTTCACCAAGATCCTTTTGTACCAAGAGATTTCTTACTGCAGAATATGGTACAATGACTTTGGTGTGGGACTTCAGTAAGTAAGGCTTGAAATGTTTGACAGATTTGAAAACAGTGAACGCCTATTTATCTACTTTCGGATAGTTCAATTCTGCACCATTCAAACCAGAGTTCGTAAAAGCAATAGGAGCTTCGTTATTTTCCTGGTTTTTCTATGTCAGGACAGCAGCATACGAAGAATCAGAAGCAAACGTATACAAAATGAAAGGTTTGGAAAAATATGGGCTAGTTAGAGTAGGAGCTTCAGCAATAGCTTTTAAGATGTCATGAAAATATTGTTTCTCATCAGTAGACCATTTAAAATCAGCATCTTTTCTAATCATTTTCTGAAGCGGCCTAACAATTTCCGTAATCCCAGGAATGAATCTAGAAACAAAATTGATCTTCCCAAGAAAAGACTGCATGGACTTCTTCAAATGAGGCATGGAAATCTGGGATATAGCATGGGTACGTTGTGGGTCAATATTAATGCCTTGTTTAGACACTACAAAACCCAGTAACTTACCTTCAGTTATCGCAAAAACTGATTTCTTTGGATTTAGCGAAATTCCATATTTATTGTAGCGCTCAAAGACTTTCCCGAGATGGCTTAAATGATCAGCTTTGTATTTTGAGAAGACGATGACATCATCAAGATAAATGACAAAAAACTTACCAATCAGACCTCTAAATGCAATGTCCATTGCCCTTTGGAACGTTGCCCCGGCATTAATCAGACCAAATGGCATTTTTCTATAGGCGTAGGTTCCCCAAGGAGTTCTAAAAGTTGTTTTCAATTGGTCTGCTTTGGATACCAACACTTGGTTGTATCCTGAAAAACCATCTATCAATGAAAACATTTCAGATCCGGAGACCCGCTGTAAGATTTTTTCCATTGGAGGGACAGGATAATTGTCTTTTTCTGAAACCCTATTCAAATTTCGGAAATCGACGCACAGCCTGATATCACCATTCTTCTTTCTTACGGGGACAAGGTTTGCTACCCACTGGGCATGTCTTACTGGGAAAATTATTCTAGCTGCAAGGAGTTTATTCAATTCTTTCTTAACGGCTGGTTCTAGGCTAGGATGCATTTTCCTCAACTTCTGTTGAAAAGGTTTAGCCTCTTGTTTCATGGGTATGATGTGTTGCATTATATTTGGATCAAATGTTTTTAGGTCGTCATACGTCCATGCAAATATGTCTTTAAACTCGTTAAAGAGTTTAATGAAGGCTGTTTTTTCCTGAGCAGTACATGTACTGTCCAGATTAACACATTGGGGGTTAGCTTCAGTACCTATATTTACAATTTCAGATTGCATGACAGAACTGTTAGTTTTACAGTTCCTCGCAGCTTTGAATTTATCCTTTAAATCATAAAAATTTTCCAGTTTAATCACAGATCTGGGTAGAGTACTGACCTGATCGAGAGATTCCTTGATTGAACAAGGCTTATGGATTACCGCAAAATTATACAGGTCTTCGTCATGGGTCCTTTCGTCGATGACCGCATCCTTGAAAGTGTCCTTCATTGTTAGAAAAGAAATCAGCTGCTGATCATCATCGAAAACTCTCCAATTGATTATGTTGTCAGGTATAGATGGCCTGAAGAGCAATTCAACCCAGAATGCATCAGCAAGAATTTCTTCAGAAGGAATTAATCTAGAAGCCACATTAGCTAAAAAATCAGCCTCTTGATTTAAATAACAAGGGATAGAACTTATATTAAATGCTTCAAATACTGATAGTAAATTCCATACCTCGGCCTGATAATTTCTCAGGTGTCCAGCTATGCAGTGCATTGTATGGTGTCCAGGTGTCGGCCTGATAATTTCTCAAGATTTAAGGCATCTTGGCCCCTTTTGTCAGAGCCTTTGGCAGGACTGTCAATCTTCTTCCGAGAAGAAGATGCTGAATCGTTATCTACTCCAGGATTTTCCTTTGTGGCATTCGCATCCTTTTCGACTTTAATTGCTTCTTCAAATTTTTCAGCTAGGGTAAGTTTGGCGTTTTGCCTGACAAACATGGATATTTTTCCCGGTAAGGCTGAAGTGTAAAATTCAACAGTAACGTCCTCAGTCGGCCTTGAGGTAGCAGGAATCCTGTTTCTTAAAGTTAGAAAACGCTGGTTAAAATCTTTAACCTTTTCTTTGGGTTCCATGTGAATTCTAGACAATTCTGAGACTAAAATAGCAGGAGTCTTGTCATCTCCAAACTTGTTTGTAAATGCAAGATCGAATTCATTCCAGCTAGTAATGGAACCAGCTGTAAGTGAAAAATACCATGTGGAAGCTTTTCCTTCAAATGTATAAGGAAAAAGCCGACAGACCACATCTTCATGTTCAACATCAAGGAGTCAAACTGCCAACATAAACTTCTTGACATGATCTTCCACTGGCTCTTTCGACTCAGGGTTGAACTTAGGCAGTAATTTCTCAGGGTGTTTAGGTAAAGGGTGTTGAACGCCGGGGATGGCCACCGCATCCTGAGCTAGCCATGGCATATTAGCATTGGGGTTTGGAGGATTTGCACCTGCCATGTTTCTTGGAGTTGGAGGCGGTGAAGGTGGTGTTTGTAAAACATGAGGAGGCGATCGAGGCGGCGATGGTAGTTGCCTAGTCCCTCCTGAAGAAAGTGGTCCTGAAGAAGAGGAAGGATGGTTGGTGCCTGTAAGAGATTGTCGTATGTGAGGATCGGGATGGGCACCTAAAGGCTGTTCTTGTTCTCCCAAAACAGATTCAGGATGACGAGTACGAGGACGCGTAATCTGCGGAAGAGGTAATTCAGTGGGCTGGCACCCGGTGAGATTAGAATAATCCCTAGTTAAAATTCTACGAGATTCGTTTATGGCTTGCTCGTACTGGTCTATTTCTTTAGGTAAGTGAATACCGGGAAAGTTGAACTAAGAGATCAGATTTCGAACAGAGTCGCTCACTGGGGTTTCATTCGCTCGTGATGAACGATGAGAGTGTGGTTGTGCAGTTGATTGTATTTGAGGGGTGATATGCTGATTAACTTTGTTTACAGGATTGTTTTCATCAGCCATTTGCCTAGGCTGGCCCTCCTTCTAGCGCCATTGTTGACGGGCGTATTTGACTAAGCCCGCAACGGGGGAAGACAACCTAGACTAGGATCCTTAGATCAGGCTCCAAGCTATTTGGGATGGTTGTTCCCGACAGGTTTAAAGGCTCTGTTAGCCTGGAAATTTAAAAGTCTAAAAGTTAAAATTAATGCTACTGATGGTTATTCAGTCCTACACTTAGGGTTACCAAGGTTAATTCATGTTATATATTACAGGATGACAAACTGTTATATTTAACCTATTTAAAGCAGTTAATTATAAACACAAGAATAGAAAGATACAAATTAACAGAGTTAACGTCCTACAAAGATGTACAATACACACAGTGTACAATAATTACAACAGAAATAATCTGAATATTTGTAATTCCTATAAAAGGATCTGATTCAAATAGATTTTTTAAATAGTATAATCACTAAAAACTTAAATGCATATTATCTTAATCTACACTCTATCCAGATCAGGAGCAATGGAAATTTAACCTGTAATCGATTCGTGCTGATAAGAACACTGCATGCAAACATTTGATAATATTTAAAGAAATTTAAATATTAACAAAACCATACAGAAATCGTTTCATATTATATAACAACGATATCAATCATTAATTACAGAACATGACATATCAACAAGATCGAAAACAGTGATAGTCGATACTTGTAAATAATATTTGCACAATTCTTCAAAGAAATGATCACAAACATTTATAATATAGAAAAACGAGTGACAAAACTGACAGATATTATAAATCATATGTAAAATGTAAAAGCTGTATATATGTATTAAACATCACCAGTTCAAACGCTGTAGCTACTGACAGTTAACTATCTCGAGTCACAGATAGATCGAACAGCGGTCTTGTCCTCCCTTCCCAAACTATCAACCCCTATTCTTATCAACTTTCAAACCTTAAATACATGTTTTTTTCAAAAATAAACATCCCTAAAAGCTCGAGATAGCCTAGATCGAATCCAACTAACTTTCCACTAAAAATGACAAGTGGAACATGTCATTTTTCAATACAAGTAAAACACCATGAAAAGATAACGATTTGATCCATGAAAATCAGAACTCCAACAATAAAATAGCACCTGGAAAGTCTAGTAATTGATCTGTTCCGATCGATGTGGGATGTCATCAAAAAAATAGCCATCAAAACCTGGGCGTAAACAGAAACCATATCGCCTGCAGTAAATATAATAAAATCAAAACACAATATAAATCAGATATAAAATGCTATAAAATAACAGAAATAAAACGTGTAATTACCTGTACAGAGATACCTTAATTGCAAACCCATCAAAACTTCCAAACTAGAAACTGACAACAAAAGACACTACAAATTTACGGGCGCATTGAACACTTGAATATTCACCCCACTTGAATGACTCGGCGAGGGAGCCCTGAACTGCATGAGTGCAATCTGAGCGCTAAGTTCACGAACCTTTTCTTCAATCTTGTCATTTTTATCTTGAAGTTTGAGAACTCTCCTGATCAACTTATTCTTATGATTTCTCAATTGGAGGAGCTGTTGATCATTCGCATTAACTTTCTCCTTTAACATAGCATTTTCAGCCTTTATTAAATCCCGATTCACTACCATCTCACCTACCCTATCCTCCATACTACGAATTTTATCCAACAAACGATTAATAAACAAAGGATGAGCCATATCTGCAACACAATAAACACCAGGTGAATTTGCGTACACAGGCTTTTCTTTAGTCGGAGCATTATCAAACGAATCCACTTGCACCTCTTTGTCGAGCACAGGAATATCCTTATCAATAACAGGAAGAGTCTCATTGACAGGATTCGAAACAACTTCAGGCTGAAGGACATTATCATCAATAGGCGAAGGGATATACAATTCTTCCTCATCTAAAACAACAATTTCCACCTGAACCTTGTCAATCACAGGGGTTTTGACAGAAGTAGTTTTCGCCACGCTCTTGGTGAATCTGCCGACCAATTTAGCCTTGGATTGATTTCGTCCACGATTTCCAAATTTATCAATACTGTTTTGGGGTGTAATTGGTGACAAAGGTGAAACTCTCCTCACGCACTTAGATAGTGTCAGCGCTTTCGACTGGATTGGCCATGGGAATTTTGTAGGGTTCAGGGCTCATACGGCCAGGACTTGACAGAGGTTTGCGTAGAGAAGGGACTGAGACTGAACTCGGATCTTTGGGTTTGCTGCAATCATCAGGGTTGTCAAACATGTAGTGACAAAACAAGGAAAAACCATTGGACTCTACAAATTCCTCCCATGACTGACACAACTTCAACAACTCACTATCAATCAACATGCGAACCAAACCATGATGAAAGAGGCTGTGAATGACATGTTTAGGGCCTTTTTTAATTGCATTAGACATCTTGAACAGGCTATGCAAAAGATAATAAGGCAAATTTAATGGAAACCCTATAAAAACAGACATAAGCCGGAGGTGATATACATACGCTGACGATAACCAGCCTTCACAGGTCAAGTAATGGTGAATCAAATCAAGGACAGGACGCCATTCTTTCTTGAAATACTTACGGGCCACTCAAGTTCGAAAAGAGACTTCCTGAGCAGGGTTTTTAAGTAACTGCCGCCATTCTATTATATTCATCTTCTGGTATTTGAACCATCTCTGACCGGTCAGGGACAAACCTGTTGCGGCCGCTATTGACCGTTCAGCAACCCAAAACCGAAGATCACCAACTTGTGCTTGAAAATCAACCAGGGAGAGAGCAAAAACCCTAGTAACTTCAGGGTTCGAGTCAGAGAATTTCTTCAAGAACGAAATCCACCCTATATCCTCGACCTTTACTGCGAGCTCAGAGTCCGAATTTAACAAGGTCATTTCGCAGGGTTCAACCCTTACTACAGGTGCCATCACTGGCTGAGTCCAGGTGCATAACCGCACGCAAAATAGGTACCAGATATCATCAAGAGATAGAAGACAAGATAGTGAGCACTTGGAATAAAGGCTAAGCAAAACCAAGTGATGAACAGGATAAGCCATGCATAAACGCAGGCTATACCCCTACGGGTTTGGCATGAACGAAGACATTGGCACTCAGAGTGATAATCGATTGATGACACAAACGATGGTCGAAGACCCTAGACAACTAATATTATCATGATTTACCCTGAATTGAATGATAGGAGGCCCTTTGTTTTACGTAGAACATGTGTTCCATTGACAGACATCCACGACGAGGGATACGTACCAAGACTTAAACGTGATGGACAGGTCAAGTACCAGCGTCATGATAGCATACTGGCTTCGCAATAGGTGAATCAGGATAGAGGCTATGACATAAATCAACCCAACAATAACCATAATACATGCACCCCTACCATGGATTCGACCTACCTTTTAAAGGTGGCGGATAAATAATCATAATTACAAACCATTAAATCAAGAATCGACTTTGCAAAACACACCATATAATAATGATCGGCATAGATATTCGTGGTAATGCCGATCATGGTTTGAGAACTTAGGATATGTTGGAAATGGTTTGTAACACATTTGGCTTACGTACTCTAGGTTTTGACCAAAGTCACCACGAACCAACCATTGATAATATTTCAACCCTAGTAATAATTATAATAACAAAATCAACAAAATCAATTCATAATGTTTTGGATTAATTTGTAGATTAGGATAAGACGAAGGATATAGAAATCATTAATATTTATCCTTAATTGCAAACCCAACAACAAATAATAACTCATTAGTGATGATTTTGTTAAATATTCTATAGCTGTAAAGGTTGCTTTAAAAACAACGAATTTTCCCAATTCAGTAGTTGACAAAATGGCATTGTTTCAGTAGCTGTAATTCTTCTTTATTTTGCACTGAGAAATTCGAACATTTCATCAAACAAAATAGGATTTTGTTAGATGAAATAATGTTTTTTAAAGGCTATTGAGCCAGGGCACAACAGAGACAAAAAGTCACAAAAAGTAAGTTAAACGTAAAAAACTGATAGAACTATTAGGCAGTCTACCAAACGAATGCAGTAGCACAAAACAATGAGCAAGACAATACAAACAACCAGAATGGGCAAAGGTACGATGGCCGACGATATGAGCGCCGGTACGACAATCGACGACAAGGGTTTGGAGGAATAGGTCGATTCGTCGGGAATCGCGACATACGACTGCGTCGATCTAACCAGTGCTTTATATGTCATAAAGAAGGGCACCGATACACCGACTGTCCATACAAGGACAGGACTGATCTGAAATTATGTAACCATTGTGGAGTAGGTGATCACTCTCTGGAGGATTGTCCTACCATGTTAGAGAAAATCAATAATAAGAAAAATGTTAATGTCTTGTCTTGTGTACAAAAACATGATGTGCTAACTACTAAGAATTTACATATCGTTACTCGACAAGGCACAAAAACAGGCCCTAATAACCCCCAAATTAGTAAAATTAAAAAAACCAATGGTTACCCGGATCTTATGAAAGAAAAACACACATATATAGAAGCAACACACATATTTCAAGACATCGCACAAAAAGAAGACCTCGTTAGCAGTCGACCTAACACAGTACAGTAATTAATCTATCTCACGCAAACAGACAAATCTGTAGCCCAATTCATTGATTTATTGCATCAAATAAAAAGTATTAACCTCGAAAAACAAACTAAGAACATATGCAGCCTAAATCAAAAAGACAAAAACGATGTCGACCCACTTGTCGACCTGGAAATCGAAGGTTATCACATCCGACAAGTAGTGCTCGATTTTGGGTCTCAGGTAAATATCATGACCAGGGATACATGGGAAAAGATGGGCCGACCTCGAGTCTACGAGTCAGGCATTTACCTAAAACTCGCCGACCAAGGTCTCATTGAACCCATTGGGGTTTGGAAAAATGTTGACACAACCATCAAAGGAATTTCGACTAAGGTTGATTTTCAAATCATCGACCCAAAAGAAGGATCTAGCTCCTTCCCAGTGCTAGTTGGCCGACCTTGGGGACGGAAGATGAAAGCCTCCATATCCTTAGACAAAGAACGAATCAAGTTAAAAGGAAATGGTCAAAAAGTCATTGTACCCATTAATCCTTCCCAAGGAGCACCTTGGACCGAACCAATTGATGAGGAAGTCGATGTCTGACAACTGTATCAGATCCACAACAATACGGACTATACAGAGCCAAATATCTATGGGGAACTTCACTTAGGTAACCCAGAATCAATTGGTTATAATTCAGATGCTGAATTATATGACTGGGAAATAGAAAATTATGAAACACAAGCAAGAGGGTGCTGGACTATACAAAAAGTATAGAAAAAACCCACTCGACAGTGATTCATTGTATCAATTATCCCCAAAATATTTGAAAAGAAAGTTAGGGAACGACCCACCTTACAACCAACCAGCTTACACACTACTCAACTACCCAGGTATAAGGAGAGAGAATCCTCACTCATGCATGTCGAACAAGTATCTAAAAATATTGGAGAACATGGCAGACTTCAAAGCTTAGTGGAAAAATTTACAGGTCAAGTAGCTAGATGGTGGGACACCCATCAATCAAAATTGCAGACCTGGACAACTGCTTCAACTTTCTTTGTCGAACGGTTTGGTGGAAAAAAGTTAACCCAGGAAGCTCAAATCCCTATCTTTGTCCAAGGACAAAACCCAGAAGAACACATCAAGCTTTGTGAAAAAGAGTGGAGAAGACTTGGATACAAAGATGAGCGAGCCTGGCCACATTTGTTTCCTTCAACCCTAGCCGACTTACCCAATAAATGGTATAAGATGGAGGAAGCTAGAGGAGAAACCTTCTTTTGGCATTAACTTAAAGAAAATTTTATTAAGGACTTCCAGTTCATACCTCAAAATGAAAAATTGGCTGGGACAGCACACCAAATCAAACAGTTTCTCCAACCGACAGAAAAACAACCCTCCTAAGACCATCGACAAATCAAGGACTGTAACAAGATACAAAATGAATCAAAATCACAGTCGACACGTTTACACTTAGAAAATGAACACACAGAAGGTAAGAGCTTCAGATGGAAGACTGACCACATTGAAACAACCAAACCAATCTACTCAATCTTGAAAGTCGAGACCACCGACAAACCAGATCTTGACAGAATGACTACAGTCGACTTCCCTGCCACATTCTCACAGTTCACAGAAGGAAGTCGACTGATCAATGAAGCTAAAGCACCAGAGTGGCTAGATGCCAAATTGAAAACTAAGGAGGTCGACATTTCAAATGACAATCGACCAAAAACAGCCAAGATTGGTGACTACTGGAATGAACAACAAACCATTGAAATAGTGAACTTACTTAGAGAGTTCCAGGATGTCTTTGCAAGGGACTATACAGACTTAAAAGGCTTAGTACAAGAGATGGGAGAAATGAAAATAGATACTAAACCTGATGTATGACCTGTCAAGAAAAGACCTTATAAACTAGCTCATAAGTACAAAGAAATAGTTAAAAAGGAAATCAACAACATGTTAGCAGCAGGGATCATTTACCCCATCGACCAGTCCGAATGGGAAAGTCCCATGGTCGTACAGCCAAAGAAACATGACCTGACAAGGTTGAGAATTTGTGTAGACTTTAGGGAGCTTAACAAAGTCACATTGATAGATCCATTTCCAACCCCCTATGCTGATGAGATCTTGAATGAAGTGGTAGGACATGAATGCTATTCATTCACAGATGGATTCTCAGGGTATAACCAAGTACCAATAGCAAAAGAAGATCAAAAGAAGACAACATTTGTCTGTGAATTTGGCTCTTTTGCTTACAGAGTTATGTCTTTTGGGCTAAAGAATGCACCTGCCGTGTTTTCCCGAATTGTTGTCAAGACCTTCCAAGAATATATCTATAATACCATGGCAATATACTTCGATGATTGGACCATATACTCCACCTTAAAAGATCACTGCACATGGCTCGGACTTATGCTGGAGAGATGTCGATAGATTCAACTCTCCCTGAACATTAAGAAGTGTATCTTTATGACCCCTATAGGAATACTCTTAGGGCATATTGTCTGTAAAGATGGTATCAAAGTCGATTTTGCCAAGATTAAAATCATCCTTGACCTGAAACCACCAATAAACCCTAAACAAGTTCAGGTGTTACTTGGACATACAGGATATTATAGGAAGTTCATAAGACACTATTTAGATATGACCTATCCTTTAGAAGAATTACTAAAGGAAGACCAAGAATTTAAGTGGACAGAAGAATGCCAAATATCCTTCGAAAAACTGAAAAGAAAACTGGTCGATGCCATCATACTCAAATTCCCAAACTGGTCGACCAAATTTCATGTGCATATTGATGCATCAGGAATCGAAATCGGAGCAATCCTGACTCAACCAGGGGATGATGGGATGGATTAACCTATAGTGTATAGCAGTCGAAAATTAAATAAGGCTGAAAGGAACTATTCGACGACTGAAAGAGAAGCCCTAGGTATGGTCTTTTCCCTCCAAAAGTATCGACATTACCTATTGGCCAACCCCTTCACATTTTATACCGACCATCAAGCTTTGAAGTACCTTGTCAATAAACCCCTTCATCATGGGAGAATTTGTCGCTGGCTCCTTCTATTTCAAGAATTTGAGTTTGAAGTAGTGGTCCGACCAGGAAAGTTAAATGTCGGGCCCAACCACCTATCCCGTATCGACACAGGGGAGGAACCGACTAGAGTCAATGACGACTTGCCGGATGCACATCTATTTCACATAGAAGCAAAACCCAAAGAACTAGAAGAAATAGCTCAGTTCTTAGAGACAAGTCAGGCACTAGAAGTTCTGAACAGTAAGAAAAAACAAATCTTAGCTATGAAGGCTGCACCCTACAGCCTCATCAATGGATTTTTGTACAAAATAGGGTTAGACGACATTCTTAGAAGATGTGTACTTGAACACGAGAGAGAACAAATCATGCATGAAGCACACTATGGACCTGCAGGAGGACACTTTCAAGCAGACACAACTACCAAGAAAATCCAACAGTCAGGATTATGGTGGCTGACAATCCACAAAGATTGCAAAAACTTCGTTAGTCGATGTGATAGATGCCAACGACTTGGTCGACCTCTGCCGAGCACAGAAATTCCCTTGATATCTGTAAACCCTAGTCTCACATTCGAAATTTGGGCTATAGAATTCATAGGACCTTTCCCTATTCTTGCCAAACGATTAGGTGCAAGATATATTATCACTCCAGTGGAATATGTCACCAAATGGGTAGAAGCTGAACCCGTTGATACATGCTCGAGTGAGGTAGCTGCTAGGTTTATATACGAAAACATTATCACTAGATTCGGATGCCCACTCACATTGATTAGCGACCAAGGATCACACTTTATCAACAAAACCATCAAAAATTTGACCGACCAGTTTCACATCGACCACTGACGAAGCACTGCATATCATCCTTAGTCAAATGGCGCGATTGAAGCTTTCAACAAAACATTGACAAAAGGGTTAACCAAAATATGCAACATCGACAAAGACGACTGGGATGAGAAAATCCCTGTGGTTCTTTGGGAATACAGGATAGCATATAAACGGTCGAACGACCAAACCCCTTTCGACTAGTCTACGGGCAAGAAGCAGTCGTCCCCCTACATTTCCGACAGCAGACACCTATTATTGCACAACTACTACATGTTGATGTCGAACAGGTAAGAAAGGACCAACTATTCCAACTCAGTAATCTAGAAGAACATAGACTCATGGCTATCCAGCACCAGGAAATTCACAAACAACAACAGAAATCATGCCACGACCATAACATAAAAAAAAACCTGTCGGTCGGCAACCTTGCTCTACTTTATAACAGTCGAGTCAAAGGAAAACCCAAGAAACTACATACATAATGGATGGGACCTTACATTGTCGAAGAAATACACCCCAATGGCTCGGTCCGACTAAAGACATTACAGGGCCTAGTATTTCAGAAGCTCGTTAATGGAGCCCGACTCAAACGTTACAGAAACTAAAAAAAAAAAAAAAAATCAAATAACGACATTAACCGTCAATTAGACCCCAGAAAAAGTTAAAAATCCCAAAAATAAAACAATACAATCAAACACAACAAACATGACAGCAACTCACTACCTTCGACCACCCTCATCGACCAATTCGGCTAACCATTTTCACCACCGACACCGACCGACGACCTCAAGAGTCCCATCACACATTGATGGCCTCGAGCGCCGCACACATTCCACCATTAAGTCCCATTTGAGTATTACATCTGGACTGTCCAGTCCGCCATTAATACGTCCATCTCCGCATGAAAAAACACCCATGCCTATAAATACAAGACAATCGAAGGTTCATCCACCACACCATTTACCCACAGAGCACCCACAACCTCAGTCGACTAAAGACCAAGAACCCTGTAACACCTTCGACCAACTCGACACAATGGCACCCAAACTAACCCGAGCAGTGGCTAAGGTGAGAGAGCTTCAGGCACAGGACACACCCTTGGTACGCCGATTAAAGAACATCAAGAATGCTAAAGTCCAAGATGGCCAATGGCAGAAACTCTAGATAGAAATCCAAGAATGGGCCTATGTCGACAAAAGGATGACCCAGGCCACTGAGAAAATCAGGAAAAGCACCATCTTCAACTACCCTAATGCACCACTGATGGAAAGCTTTGGTGGGACGAAAGAAGCAGTAGTCAAATTCATTATCAGTCGTTACCACAATGGCCGATTCTACTTCGACAGGCCGATCGACATTACCAGGGATGTTATCTCACGAATTACTGGTCTGTCCAACCAAGGCAGCCCTGTACCAATTGGGATTAAATAAGGGTTAGTCCAAGAGCTTACGGGCTCGCCGTTGGGAAATAATTCCAAGGGGTTGATGATTGGACAGATTATGACACGGACGCCACAAATTGTGGCTAAAATCATTGCAATCACCCTTACAATAGCCGGTCAAGGCAGCGACCTCAAACTGGAGATGTTGGAGGCTGTCGACACAATTGCAACCGACGGTCAGATCTACCGATGGGGAGACTATGTTGCCAACATGGTCAAAACCATATGCGAAATATGCCAAGAGACAGGAGGTATAATCAAGTTTCCTTCTCTTATTCTCTGGATTGTAATGTATCATATCTGTCCAGAAGGCAGTCCAGTATTCCGGGAGCCGACCAAGTTCGAGATGAACCGATTTAAACCCTTCTCACAAAGAGGAACCCTGCGTGAGCTGGAACAGGGGAAAGTCTTCTTGGAAACTGGTTTCAGCAGTTGAAGGTTCACACGACGAGGTGGAGGGTGCCCCAGAACATCCGACAAAACCTCCCTGCGGACTCCCATATACAGTTAGAGCTTGACCACACGTCGGTCTGGTACATGCAAGGACAGGACCCCAAAGCCAAGGACCTTGACTACTATTCGACGATCGATCATATTTTTCAGGAGTTGACTCGACAAGCTCAAAGAAAAATACAAATACCTGAGGCTTCCAAATAGGTTGACTTCTCCATCATAGAGCCACGTACCGACCAGGAAAAAGAGGAAGACTATGATTTGAACCTCTATATCAGCACATTTGTGTCGGAGGACACCCCGGTCGAGCCCACCAGTCGGGTACACATCACTATCAAACCTCCGACTACAAAGGTAGTCGACCCATAGCCAACAGAACAACAACAACCAATAGTACAACCACAGCAACAAACAAACCCCCCGGCTCCAGTAATTGTCGACCCAATTCAAATACCGACAGGTGAAGTCGAGGACGCCGACCCGGAATATGCTTTATCCCAAAGCATCATTAAGAAGATGGCCAAGGAGATAGCTGTCACCAGAAAGAGAATCAAGGCCCAAAAACTACAACAAGGCAAGGGTAAGCGCAAGCTTCTTCCTTCTGACTCGTCCGATGATGAGGACGAGCTAGTAGCCGCGGCCGTCAACGTTGTTGAGGATGCCGCTGCAAATAGAGTATCAGTTGAAACTTAGTTTCAACAATATCTGGAAGTAGGAGCTCCGGAGGGTCGGCCAAAGAAAGCAAAAATGACACCGACGCCTGAAAATGTTGTCGACCTTGTGTCAAAACTAGAAAAGGTTGATATCATCTGACCCCAGATGAAACGACTCCTCGACACCGCAGAAGAGCAGAACCAGTCATTAGGCCCCAATATGGAGAAAATTGAAGAAATGCCCATTTAAGAAAAGATGTTGGTACTATCAAGTTTAACGACATTGACGATCGACATCCATAAAGCTTTGCAGAGTTGGATGGACTTTCAACATCACCTTGCCATCACAGCCCCAGCCATCGTCAAAGTCTACGTCCAGAAGAGACCAACCATCCGTCTGCACAGTCCACAGCAATAGCAATTTTCAACGATTCGACAGAGTTTAATTTTTTGTACCTCCATGTTTCTTCGGGAGGAAGAAACGTTTTGTTCGTGGGGGAGATGTAGAAGGAGCAAGTCGACGAAGTCAACTTGAAGGAAGACCGACTTAGTCGATTAGCTGACTAAGTCGATGGGCTGACTTAGTCGATCAGCCGACTAAGTTGGTCGGCCGACTAAACTAGAAGATTAGTCGGTTAACTAAAAGTCATGTCGGTTCACCGAACCGACAGGTAGTTATTTTGTAACTGTCTGTACATTGTATATATTAGGCTGTTGAGCCAAATGAGAACTCAGTTCAGTTCTCTGTCTTGTATGAACTCATTACATTAATATAATATGTTATCCTATCTGTTCTTGTCTCTGATTTATAGTTATGTTTTAGTATGTATTATTGGTAACCTTATGTGATCTGTGAGATTACAACAAGGGATAGATAAATTCAGGGTTAGGGTTTTAGAGAGAGAGAGGGATATACAAGTTTAGGGTTAGGGTTTTAGAGAGAGAGATGGATAGACAAATTCAGGGTTAGGGCTTCAGAGAGAGAAAGGGATAGATAAATTTGGGGTTAGGATTTTAGAGAGAGCGACGGATACAAATATCGGGGTGATTTTAGAGAGAGAGAGAGTTTGGAGGTTTTGGGGATTACGGGTTTAGACATAGAGAGAGAGAGAGAGAGAAACAAAGTTATAGGAGGTTAGTCGTTTATAGAGAGGAAAAGAACGAGAGCGAATAGGGTTTATGGGTTTCGAGAGAGAGAGAGAGAAACATATTAGGGATTAAGGGCTTAGAGAGATAATGGGTTAGGGGTTTAGATATAGAGGAGGGAGAGATATTGGGGACTAAGGGCTTAGAGAGAGATATTGGGGATTAGGGTCTTAAAGAGAGATATTGGGGATTAGGGTCTTAAAGAGATATATTGGGGACTAGGGTCTTACAGAGAGATATTGGGGATTAGGGGCTTAGAGAGAGAGATTGGGGGTTAGGGTTTTAGAGAGAGAGAGGGATATACAAATTCAAGGTTACAATGTTAGAGAGAGATGCATAGACAAATTCAGGGTTGGGGATTTAGAGAGAGAGGGATGGATAAATTTGGTGTTAGGGTTTTAGAGAGAGAAGGATAGAGATATCGGGGTGAGATTAGAGAGAGAGAGAGGTTCAAGGTTATGGGTTTAGAGAAAGAGATTGGAGCTTAAGGGTTTAGAAAGAGAGAAGGGTTTAGAAAGAGAGAGATTGGAGCTGAAGGTTTTAGAAAGAGAGAGATTGGATCTTAAGGGTTTGAAAAGAGATAGATTAGAGCTTAAGGGTTTAGAAAGAGAGAGATTGGATCTTAAGGGTTTAGAAAGAGAGAGATAATGTATTAAGTGTTTATAGTGAGATGTATATAGAAATAAAGAGAGTATGTTTAAGGGCTTAAAGAGAGTCAATGATGGATAGGGGATCATAGATGGAGAGAGAGACAAGTAGAAAGAAAGATATTTTTAGTTAGGTGTTTAAAGAGATGGAGAGAGAGAGAGATTGGGGGATAGGGTTTTAGAAAGAGAGAGAGGGATTGAGGGATAGGGGTTTAGAGAGATAGAGAGAGATTGGGTGATAGGAGTTTATAGAGACAGAGATATTTGGAGATAGGAGTTTATAGAGACAAAGAGATTGAGGGTTAGCGGTTTAGATAGATAGATAGATAAATTGAGAGAAAGAGAGAGAGAGAGATTAGGGGTTAGCGGTTTACAAAGAGAGAGATATTACGGCCCTAGGGTTTTTGAGAGGGATGGAGATTATGGGTTAGGGGCTTAGATAAATATTTAGAGAGAGTGAGAGAGTGAGATTCTAAGTTGCGATTTTAGAGAAAGATAGATTATGGGGTATGAGTTTTGTGAGAGAGAGATGATGGGTTAGGTGTTTAGAGAGAGAGAGATTAAAGATTAAGAGTTTAGAGAGAAAGAGAGATTGATGGTTAGTGGTTTAGAGATAAGTAATTGGGGTTAGGCGTTTAAAGAGAAATTGGGGGGGGGGAGAGAGATTGGGTGTTAGGGGTTTAGAGAGAGATAGATTGGGGCCATGGTTTGGAGAGAGAAAGATGGATTATGGGTTAGGGGGTTAGAAAGAAAGCTATAGGGGTTAGGAGTTTAGAGAGAGAGAGAGAGAGAGATTGGGGGTTAGGAGTTTAGAGAGAGATAGAGATTGGGGGTTAGGATTTTAGAGAGAGACAAAGAGAGATATTGGAAATTAGGGGTTTAGAGAGAGATGGGGGTTTTGGGATTTAGAGAGGGATGTAAATAAAAGGAGAGAGATTTAGGGTTA
>LPNX010130776.1:8804-20833 GCA_001517045.1 Pseudotsuga menziesii
AAGAAACGAGAAATGTGAAACCAAACGAGAAACGAGAACGGTACCGGAGTTTATAGGTTTCGCACACAAGAAATGAGGAGAGAGAAAACCAACAAAACTGAAAGTTCCTAGAATTATAATGAAGAAATCTATTTTTCCATATACCCTGTTTTCAGAATTGGGTTTAAGACAATGACTTTGCCAAATACCCTGTTTTGTTCCATTTTCAAAAAAAATTATTACTTAATATTAATTTTAACCTCCAAATGAAAAAGAATGAAAAAGACAACTACAATCATAGAGCAAGATCTGAAATGAATTCATATCTAAAGAAAATGAAAATAAAATGCAACAATCAAAATATCCAAATGCCCACTAAAGCCATGTACCCCACACCCATAGGAGAATGGATTAAGCATTCAACTTCAATATTTCTTATTATAAAACATGTTTCTCTCATACACTGAGGCTCGGGTTGAGTCACTCATGGTGATAAATAATTGAGATAAATGACCCATATAAATTTTGGGATGCAAGCAATTTGTTTTTTAGTGTGGTCTCTCAGTTCTAAAATAGCTACAGTGCTGCCACATGGCAATGGATTATGCATTCAGAGACATATGGGAAGGTTAAAATGATACACATCAAGCCTCTGGAATGCATGTACACTGTTAGATCACTTGCATAAATGGATGGGTGAATGGATGTCGAGCAGGATATTGTGTTGTTTTTTTCTGGGCAAAATTGGTACAAGCCTACAAGTAGTTACAACAGGGTAAAGGGGTCGAGATTTCTTACCAAGAGGCCATGAATAATGGCCAGTCCTCACAGTGGGATTAGTCATGGGATCTTTGGAAGAGTCCACTTGCAACGAAGAGATTACCCTTGGAGAGAGGGTTTGTTTTGGATGGATTTCCATAATCGAGACTTCAAGCAGAACTCTTGGACCTTGATGCAGATATTAATTATCGTATTGACCTTGCTGTTAACTTAGTTTTGAAGCAACCCATTAATGCTGCACCTAAAAATCCCTACACACCTCCACATATGCGTACTTATGCTAGGATGCCTCATGTTTCACTCCCAAAATCTATGACCCTTAATATTACTAAAATAGTTAATCCACTTTCAAGCTACAGTCCGTTAAAGAAATGTGGAAAGGATATTTTAATCCAGAGGTGTTTAGGAACGAGAGTCTTTACTCAATGTGGTAAGAATTTCAATGTTACAATAATTGATGTGAAGGTTACTAATGGAGGGTCCATAATTCATATGCCACCTGTTTTTCCATCATACTGCAAGTTTTCTCAACTACCTCAATGTTTTTGTCTAGAAATAATTTCATAAGAAATTTCCTTTTAATGAGCCATAAAACTTGGAATAAAGAATTGATTAAGAGCTAAAATAGAGTGCAGTGAACTCAGAAAACATAGCACATTTAGAAAACAGAACTGATACGGAGAGTAACACTCAATCCGTTTATATTAACAAAAACACTTGCAACAAACACCGCAGAAATAGGATCTGTGTTAAGTGAACTACCGTTCAACTAACTGACTCATAAATTCTCCATTATTTCAAGTCTTCCCCTTAATGGAGAATGGATTAACAACTACACCTAACATTTCCCTAAACAATTCAAATTTGATCTTTCCGAGAGGCTTTGTGAAAATGTCAGCAGTATTTTCACAAGTATTACAATATATGAGATCTATTTCATTGGATTGTAGCTTCTCTCTAACAAAATGATACTGAGCATCAACATGCTTTGTCTTTGCATGAAAGATCGGATTATTTGCCAACTTGATTTTACTTTGGTTATCACATTTGATTACTGTAGGTTCCTTTTGTTCTTTTCCGACATCTTGAAGAAGTCTTCTCAGCCAAACAGCTTCACAGGTCGCTGCACACAGGGCCTTGTATTCTGCTTCAGTAGAGGATAGAGATACAGTAGGCTGCTTTTTACTGCTCCATGAAACAATTCTGGATCCTATGCTAAATGCATATCCAGTGGTTGATCTTCGATCATCCGGATTCCCAGCCTAATCAGAATCTGAATAACCTGTCAACTCAACAACAGAAGCATCAGTATATTTAATACCAAAGTCAAGTGTTCCTTTTAGATAGCTAAGTACCGTCTTTGCTGCATTCCAATGGCTTTCTTGAGGTTTTGCCATAAACTGACTTAGCACACTCACAGAATATGCAATGTCAGGTCTAGTTGTGGTGAGATAATTCAAACTACCCACCATCTGTCTGTACATTGTAGCATTCACCTCCTTTGAACCATCATCACAAGAGAGTTTCACATTCTGCTGCATGGGAACAGTAGATGATTTACACTGATCCATTTTAAATCTCTAAAGTACATCTTTGACATACTTACTTTGACAAACAAATGTTTGACCTGCATTCCTCCAAACTTCAAGACCTATACAATAATGAAGCTCACCCAGATCTTTCATATCAAAAACTTGTGACAGCTGCTCCTTGATTTCATCAATCAGATTCTTTGCATTTCCTGTAATTATTAAGTCATCAACATATACAGAAATCAATACTATATACCCCTACTCATCACATTTGATATATAGATTTGGATCACTCTTGCTCCTCATAAATCCCTATTGAAGAAAGAAAGAGTCTATCTTCTCATACCATAAGCTAGGTGCCTGTTTTAGTCCATACAATGCTTTCTTTAACTTACACACTAAGTGTTCTTGCCCTTTTTCCACAAACCCTTCAGGTTGAGTAAGGTACACCTCCTCTTTTAACTCACCATTCAAGAAGGAAGATTTAACATCTAATTGGTTTAGCTTCCAATTATACTTTTTAGCTAAGGCAATTAATAATCTGATAGTATTCAATTTAGCTACAGGTGCAAATGTTTCAGCATAGTCAATACCTTCTGTTTGTGAGTACCCCTTTGCCACCAATCTAGCCTTATATTTGTCTATGCTACCATCTGATTTAAACTTGGGTTTGTATATCCATTTGCATCCTATTGGCTTTTTATGTTCAGGCAATTTAGTCAATTCCCAGGTATTGTTTTGCATTATTGATTCATATTCCTCCTCCGTTGCATTTCTCCATTCATCATGTGCATTGGCTTCATCAAAATTAATGGGTTCAATGATATTCGAAATGCTACTCATAAGGGCATAGTCTTTGTACCTTTCAGGAGCTCGAACCTGTCTTGAAGATCTTCTTAGCTGTTGATTACCTTCCTCTTCACTGTGTGAACTTTTGTCTTCATCACTAGTTGAGCTTGGACTGTTTGTATCACTGAATCCCTCTTGTTGTTGCTGTTGTTCCTGTGTGTTTGGCTGCTATAATACAGTTTGTTGTTCTTGTGTAACCCCTTCATCAAGAACTGGTTCATCAAGAACTTTATGCCATTCCTCATTACTTTTGTTGCTATTCTCTTGAATTTATGTTTCTTGTTCATGGAAGAGTACATCTCTACTCGCAAATACCTTGTGAGTAGAAGGATCAAACAATTTATATGCTTTGAATTGAGAACAGTAACCTATGAAGATACATTTAATGGCTTTAGCATCCAGTTTCTTCCTATTTTCCTTTGGAATATGTGCAAAAGCTGTACACCCAAAAACTTTCAAATTTTGAACTACTGGTTTGGAACCATACAAAGCTTCAAAAGGAGTAATATTATCAAGACTCCTAGTTGGAGTTCTATTCTTTAGGTAAATAGCAGTATTTATGGCTTCACCCCAGAAGGTATTTGAGATATCCTTACCTTTCATCATACTGCGTGCACACTCTACCAGGGTTCTGTTTTTCCTTTCAGCAACTCCATTCTGCTGTGGAGTGCTGGGTACTGTAAACTGCTGTACTATTCCATTATCTTTGCAATATTTGTTGAAGTCACTTGATTTATACTCTCCCCCTTGATCTGAACGAAGGATTTTAATGGATTTTTCTGTCTGCTTTTCAACCATGTTTCGGAACTCCTTAAAGTACTAAAAAACATCACTCTTTCTTCTAATAAAGTAAACCCATGTGTATCTTGTGCAATCATCAATAAATAGCAGAAAATAAAATGCACCTCCTAAGGATCTAGTCTGCATAGGCCCACAAACATCAGTATGCACAAGATCTAACACATCTCTTTTTTTCCTATCAGGATTAGAAGGAAATTCATTTCTGTGTATCTTTTCTAATGCACATCCTTCACAAGCAATGTTCACAATTTTTAACATGGGAAGTACTTCAACCATATTATGCTTCAATAATAACAATAAATCTTGATGATTGATGTGGCCATACCTTTGATGCCAAAGACTCTCTGTTGGCATGATTACAGAAGTTAATGCGTAATGCTCTTTACTAGTAACATCAAGCTTGTATAGGCCTCCTACTCTGACTCCCTTTGCAAGAGTTTTGTATTGGTCCAGTAAGTCCTTCACTATGCAGTAGTTTTTGAAAAATTCAACCTTCAAATTCTGATCTGTAATAGTAGACACAGATATCAGATTTTTCTTTATCCCTGGCACATACACCACATTGCAAATGTGACGAACACTACCATTTGGCAATGTCACTGGAATATCTTCGTATCCCTTGATCTGATAAGCACAGTCATCACCAAGATATATACTAGCACCATTCTGTGTTTCTTTATAGTTAGTATACCACTTCTTATTACAAGTCATATGCACTGATGCTCCGGAGTCAACAAACCAAACATCAATATCATCAATTTCAGCAGATAAAGCAGCATTAGACACAAACAGTCTAAGATCCCTTGAGTCAAAGTTTGGCGTTTTAGAAATCTCATCAGCAATTTCATCTCTAGCCATAAACAGTTTTAGATCATGTGGTGAAGAGTCTTCAGCAAAATGACCTGAATATTTTCTAGGTTGTCTATTCCTAGCCTCATCATTCTTTTTCTTATGATAGTCTTTAATAAGATGTCCAGGTCGACCACAATAAAAACAACTTTTTGACTCATTCTTGTTAGATGGCATACCTTGATTTGGTCTTTGAGGAGCTCTACTATGTGATGACTTGCCTCCTCTGCCTCTTTCTCCTGATCTCCCTCTCGGAGATCTCTTATTTGACCACAATGCCAAACCTGAATCTTGAGGCTTAAAGTTCCCACGCCTCTCTTCTTGTTGCAGCAAAATACCTGTCAGCTCTTCAAAAGTAGGAGGTTTCTCCCTTGCTGCGAGACCTGTTATAAACATATGGTAGTCCTCTAGCATACCATTCAATGTAATTGTTACGAGATCAGTGCTGGAGACCTTTTCTCTTATGTCTCCTAGCTTATCTTTCACTTCTTTGAGACGACCCAAGAAAGAACTAACAGACTCATTTGCATCCATCTTAATGCCTAGCAATTTAGTTTTTAAGAAAAGCAGACGGTTTGTATTGCTAGTTTCATACAGATCTTTAAGTGCTGTCCATGTTTCAGCAGAAGTTTTAGCTTCTCTGATATGTGGAATAATACTATCTTTAACAGACATTCATAACAGTACCTTGGCTTTGTTCTCGCGCTTATCCCAGTCTTGAATTTGTGCTGGTGTTCCACCCGCAGCTGCTACAGTTTTCGCTTCATCTCCATTGGTGATTGTTCAGACACCATAGCCTTCCATCAAGGTCTGCATTTTGAATTTCCAGTTTATGAAATTCGAGCCATCCAATTTGTTGGCCTCATTGAGATAGGTCTCTGCCAATGGATTTGACATCTCAGCAACTCCTTCTTTTCATTCTTTACCAGCAGACAAGAGTTGCAGGCAGCGATTTCACCCCAGTCGCAGGCAGGACAGGCCCAGCTCTCCTCACACGCTGCAAACGGCAGTGAAATCCCAGCGATTTAGCGCAGGCTTCTTCATAGTTTGGACGGGCCTTTTCAGATCTTGGTTTTCTTCAGATCTCGAGTCGCCTTCACACTTCAGCTTATAGGCTGTGCCCAGGCTGTTTACGGGAGGAAAAAACAGAACCCTCCACGCTGATTTGCCAATGGTGCGCAGGTGCTCAGTCTCGTGGTGTAGCTTCCAGGCAAGGGACTTCCCTTCACGATTCGAGTGCGGCTTCACTGGCAGCGATCTCCAGGTCACAGCGTTCAGCCTTCAGTTTCGGCAACAATCTCATCAAATTGAGCAGTGATCCAATGAGTCTTTAGGTGGACAGAGTCAAGACAGCGATATCCTTTCTCCGTGGACCTCTTCACGGTGGATTCTTCAGAGCCGGCAGCTCCTCTCACGAACCTCTTCACGGTGGACTCTTCAGAGCCGGCAGCTCCTCTCACGAACCCCTTCACGGTGGACTCACGGCTTCCTTTCTCACGGCTCTGATACCAAGTTAAAACAGAGTGCAGTGAACTCAGAAAACAGAGCACATTTAGAAAACATAACTGATACTGAGAGTAACACTCAATCCGTTTATATTAACAAAAACAGTTGCAACAAACACCGCAGAAATAGGATCTGCGTTAAGTGAACTACCGTTCAACTAACTGACTCATAAATTCTCCATTATTTCAAGTTTAAGCAAGTTTACCACCACTATGGTTTCACTCGTATTAGTATTTCTATGAAAGATGTATAATTTATTTTCTTTATGGAGACAAAATATGCTGTAATAACATGCAGTAACTTGTCAGTGATTGCAGCACTAATTTATATTGCTGAAAATGAAAGGATAAAAGGCCTTTATAAAGACTTCCTTGTATGAACATGCAAAGACAAATACATGGAGATATTACTTCTAGCTAAAAATAAATTATACATCTTTACTGCTGCAGTAGTCCCATCCAGTCTTGGACTATATTGTAGACGACTCTGCGACCTGAGGCCGCTTTCAGCAACTCAGCCCTTGTACTATGGCCTTATTCCAGCAACTGGATGAGATTTTTTATTAGCTATTGTAGTTGCTGGTCCTCTTTAACCCTTCTTTCTGCTCGTTGTTTAATTTGGCTAGAGCAGTGTATTCAAGCTGCTTCTAACAGCTCCAACTTCTATGACTTTTACAACAGCTAGCTAAAACAATGCACTTATTATAGTATAGCTACCTCCTTCTCATTCTTTATTTCTCATTGGGCTGTGTTACCCAAGTGCGCCTAAATTACCTAGCCTAGTGTCCCAACAAGAACCCCAACCCCAACGATAACCCTCACCCAACTGTATGGAGGAAATAACCCTAACCCTAACCAAGAAAGTTCGTTACAAGTATGAGTGACACTGAAGAGATTCTAAAATAAAAGAAAAGCTTAGTATATACTCAAAACAGAGCAAAGCACTTGAAGATAATTATCACATGTAAAGGAAACTGTTAAATTTTGATATTCTGTGACACATAAAAAAAAGCGTGGCCGAGAATTTTACCAACGTTGGATCTCAAGGATATAAAAACTTCGTTTAGACTGCTTAACATATTACAACTAATTGTGGGAAAATGTGAGGAGGATTTTTTTTTGCCAAGAAATTGAAGACCAAAGATGGTAAGTTGACTCACAACTGCATACATACTTGGAAATTGGCGAACTAGCAGTGTGTCGATTCTCCAAACTAGGCTAACTGCTTCAGTTCTCTTCATTCTATTTTTAGCTTGACATATATCTCCGCCAAAGCAGATTCGAGTGAAAGGCGATTGCAAACTTCTCCATTCTGTTTTTGGCTTGACAGGTATCTCAGCCAAAGCAGATTTGAGTGAAAGGCGATAGCAAAACTGCAGATACAAGTCCAGACAGTGTTTGAACTTTCAATGTAACGGGACTGGCGGTAGGCAGAACTGCAGATACAGAGTCCAGACACTGTTTGAACTTTCAATGTAGCGGGACTAAGAGATCTAGTAAAGTGGTTATGCTGATTACTTGTTGTTTGTTACAGGTATCCATCCATTAATGAATACATTCCTGCTCTCAATCTTCCATCAATTAATGAATACATTCCTGCTCTCTATCTTCAAAATTGATAATTTTGAATGAACAACCATTGAATCTAATTTCCTAGTTTATCAGGTGGATATAAGAGATCTAGTAAAGTGGTGGGGCAATCATTCATGAGGCAAGAACTTGAATACTAACCAGTATATGCATACATCTTTCTTGCATAGTGTAAGCAAAAAAAACCTACGTGTTACATGTCTTCCCCTATTTATAAGTAGCTCTTTAACTTTATCCAAATAAGATCTTAGAGTAGGATGGGGCAAGTGACACTGTTCACTTTCACTTATACTTGCAATAGCTATCTTTGAAAGTTTGAACAATGTCCCCGGAGAAATGTTAAGTAAATGAAATTAGTGCAGGTCATGCCAATGGAATCTTGTCCAGCGGTGAAGACGGTGCCATAACATGTTGGGCCTCTAGCCAAGGCTCAATTGACAATAATGCATTTTGTGATGAATTGTCAAATAACAAGGTGAAAGCCAATGCAACAATGAATTTCATTGTTCATTTTTTTACAACTTGAAACCATGGTGTTTCCTACAGGTTGTCATAATCATCACAGTGTAACCTATATTGCAAGGCTTTTCTTTCCAGATGTGCTCAACATCCAAGGATTGGATCTATTACCTTAGACAAGGACACCAGTTTTTTTTTTTTTTGGCAAATACTGTGAAAATAGTAGGGAACAAGACTTTAATTCAACTTTACTTATAAACCTCAAGCTCACAGGTAGACAAAAACCGAGAATTGGTGACTTAGTAACTCATTGCAATCACAAAAACGGAGAATTGGTGACTTAGTAACTCATTGCAATCTCCAGTCCCAAATACACTGAAACGATAAGAAAAGTTGATGAATTGCACTGATGGAAGCTAAACTACAAAACTTATAACAGAACTGTTGGTTGAACTTCACCAGAGGAACATGTTTCACTTGAACTAGAAGGTTTGATGCAAAAGGACCATGCGTTTAACTTGGTTTGCTTTTATTAGACCGGTATCTTAATAATGAAAAGTTATGCAAAGAAATCCAATGTCTTTACCTTCAAGTGATCCACACGAAAAGCAGGAGAGATGATTCTTCTATGTTGTGCCCATTTCTCGCCATTCAAGCCAACAAGTCCCTGTCTAACCACTTGACTAGAGAATGGATCCAAAGAAACAGTTTCATAATGCCCAGGGCTGTTGGACAATATCTCCTTGATTAGCTCAGGTTGGCTAACACTCACCCGGGCTATACGACCCGTCCAGTAAACAATATTCTCACCTATATATCAGATGGAAATCACATCACTTCACCTATGATAAAATAATTGGGTAAATTTACATAAAGAGAAAATAGATTTCACATATATATATATAAACTCATAATACAATATTTTAATTTTAGTTTACAAAGTTTAATTTGTTTGAGTTTAATATACTAATTTAGAAAAAGAATATTTTAAGTGAATAATTTGAAATAATATAAAGATATTATAGTATTATAAGTTTTAGTTTATTATTTAGCTAGTGGCTTAGCTCAAGTGGTCCACAGTTTATGAAGTCTTCAATATCGAGTAAAGCTGGGTAATCAAAGCTAACCCAGAAAACGAGTAAAGTTTAATTTGTTTGAGTTTAATATACTATTTAGAAAAAAAAATATTTTAAGTGAATAATTTGAAATAATATAAAGATATTATAGTATTATAAGTTTTAGTTTATTATTTAGCTAGTGGGTTAGCTCGAGTGGTCCACAGTTTATGAAGTCTTCAATATCGAGTAAAGCTAGGTAACCAAAGCCGACATATGTCATGAACCAATTTAGTTTTTATTTTTATTTTTCGGGTTAGTAATAAGTTGTAGAAATATCTGATATCATAAACAATATGAAAAAAAAAACTGTTTTAATTCATCATTTAATTATTTTAATTATTGAGAATTTTTTTTAAATGATAGAATGTTTTTTATATTTATAATAGCATTCAAAGATGATGACTGTGAAATTGATTTAAATTTTTTTATAAACTCAAGATTATCTAACTACTAATCATAAATCATATTATCTAAGTACTTATCCTTAAACTACATTCCAAAAATGTAATAACATTCAAAGATGATGATTGTAAAACTGATCATTAAGTTCATATAAACTCAAGATTATCTAACTGCTTATCAAATTATCTAACTACTTATCCTTTCCTGTAAGTAGATTATGAATTAAGAAAATTATTACTTTTGTTATTGAGAAACTTCATAAGAAAGCACTTTAGTTTTTAGTTATTCAGAAACATCATAAGAAAGCAGTATAGTATTTAGTTATTAAAAAAACTTTATATTTTTATTACATAAAAAATATCTAGTATTCAGAGGGATTATAAACTTTATATTTTTAAATATTAAGCAAATATAAAACATTTAAAACAAAAAAAACTGATCCAGATTTACAATAAATCTTGTATACTAGTTAAAAAAAATAAACAAAGTATTCATTAACTTTGAAATGACAACAGAATGATAAAAGAGTACCATAAGTTTTAGTCCACTGATGATAATGAGGAAGCACACACCTTGAGCGACGTTTGCTTGGAAAGGAGGGCTGTATTTAGTGGAGCAGTTGCAGTCTCAGTAGTTTTCATTAAAACAGAGATTCAAATTTCAAAGATGCCTTGAAAGTTGAACTTTTGTGACGTGAATTAAGATAAAGGGTTTCAAGGTTTCAATGAGAATTGTCGTTGACTGGGATTTTCGGTGGCATTTTTATTTTCAGACGAATTTTCGGTGGCATTTATTTGATGAAGTGATGAACCTCGTTCAGATAAAAATGAAAAAAATACAATGACTGAAAGTATTTATAAGTATTGCCATCACAAGTCAAGTGGCCAATAAACTAAGTAGTGAATTAACTACTTTAGGATAGGGCTCGATTTTATGTGCATTTTTTTAAGGAAACTGGTTTTTAATATTGCCACCATATATGTGGACAAAGTAGTGAATTGACTTACTTTAGGATAGGGCTCGATTACCGAAGGATCCATTGCCTTTTCATGTAAGTATAGTGTCAAAATAATAATTGAATCTTTGAAAAGTAATTTTTAGTTATTAAATACAAATTTTAGTAATAAGATTGAAATTAAAACAAAAAATATATTTATATACTATAAATACACTCAAAATCTATTTACACCAAATTGAATGATGCTGTTAGGTATTACATATTAGGCATACTTTGAGGTGTTACATAGTAAGTATCCTCTAGTTCTAAGGTTTCATATCTGGTTTGAAGAGAAAAAAGTGTATTCTATATATATCATTATTAAACAGGTTCTATGATTTTATATGGGTGAGAAAAAAAAATCCTCTCTATCAAACCATATAATTTCATAGAATTATAAAGTTGTTTTTGTGACTTTCCTATGCAAAATTAAATTCACCATCACCATAATAGTTCATTATATTTTATAATTTAGCATTGTATACTGTATACTTCAAGATAATTTAAATGAAGATAATTAAATTCATCATAATAATATTGTATAAATTAAGATAGCTTTATACATGTTAGAATAGTCATGCATGTTGTCTGTTCAGTTCCAATACACTCTGTAAGATATTTGAGTTAATTGAGTTAATCCATGGATTTTGTCCTTCTCCATGCAAATGTAAATATTAAAATATAGACTTGTGTCATATATTTGCATCTACTTTCACATTTCCGTTGAAATGAAATGATGTGGATCTCCATGCAAATGTAAATATTAAAATATAGACTTGTGTCATATATTTGCATCTACTTTCACATTTCCGTTGAAATGAAATGATGTGGAATGAAGGGTAAGCCTCTAAATAACCCTAACTTGTTAGTTGCCTATGGTAAATGATATAAATTGAAATGATTTAAAATATAATTTGCATCTACTTTCACATTTGGGTTGAAATGAGATGCTGTGGAATGAAGGGTAGGCTTGTAAATAACCCTAACTTGTTAGTTTCCTATGGTAAATGATATAAATTGAAATGATTTAAAATATAATTTTTATCTAATGTGTTTTGATTTTTATTTTAACACACATCCATAGCCACAATATGGGACAATTATATTTATTGTCACTAGCTTTTAGGTTTTGACACAAAGAAAAGATATAATTTAAGATTGTAAAACC
>LPNX010130776.1:21020-35228 GCA_001517045.1 Pseudotsuga menziesii
CAGCCCAGTATGGGGGAGATCTTGTAACGTTATGTAAAGTTACGTTACATTACGTAACGTTACATAGATGTCGGCTATAAAAAAACAAAACTTTTAATTATCTTCCAAAATAAATGTCGGCCACAAAAACAATCTAATATGGGTGAGTTGTTGTAATGTTCATACCTAACAAAATAATAAAAAAGAAATAAAAAATTTAATTATCTGCCATAAAAAATGTCTGACACAATATAGGGGAGATGTTGTAATGTTTCTACTTAACAAAATAATAAAAAATAATAAAAATAAAAAATTGAATTATCTGCAAAAAAAATGTTGGTCATGCACATGGTTTTAAAACCATGTGCAAGCCCTCTTAAAAACCCATGGTTTTATTGTACATGGTTTAGGAGGGCCTTACAAATGGTTTTAAAGCCATGTGCAAGGCCTCCTAAACAACCCATGGTTTTGTTGTACATGATTTAGGAGGTACTTGCAAATGGTTTTAATACCATGTGCAAGGCCTCCTAAACAACCCATGATTTTAGGAGGGCCTTGCACATAGTTTTAAAACTATGTATGGGGGAGATGTTTTAATGTTTTTCCTAACAAAATAAAAAGTATTATCTGCAGCCATAAATAGTATTAAATATTAATAATAAAAATATTATTTGTGGACCTTAAATAAAAAAATGTGCCTTTTGGTCTCAATCACATTAAAGCTGATAGTTGACTGCAATACTTAAGAAGAGGTCTGCACCTCCAAAGATTTGATCCCTCTGGGCGCTTGATAGAGCCTGGGATCTGGGATTTGGATCTATGCTGGTTGCGCCGAGAGGCGCTCTACAGCCCAGTATGGAGAGATCTTGTAACGTTACGTAATTTTTATTAATAAAAAATAATTTTTTTAATTATAAGCCAAAATAAATGTTGGCCAAAAAAAAAACCTAATATGGGGGAGATGTTGTAATCTTCCTACCTAACAAAACAATAAAAAAGTAAAAATTTAATTATCAGTAAAAAAATATGGGTGAGGAAAAAAACACAATATGGTTTTAAACCATGGTTTTAAAACCATGCACATGGTTTATGGTTTTAAAACCATGTGCAAGGCCTCCTAAACAATCCATAGTTAAATTGTACATGGTTTAGTAGGGCCTTGAAAATGGTTTTAAGACCATGTGCAACGCCTCCTAAACAACCCATGGTTGTAGGAGGTCCTTGCATATGGTTTTAATACCATGTATGGGGAAATGTTGTAATGTTAGTTCATAACAAAATAAAAAATAATAATAAATATTATATGTGGGCCATAAATAATATTAAATATTTAATGTGGACCTTAAATAAAAAGATGTGTCTTTTGGTTTGAATCAAATCAATGGATACCTACGAAGAGATTTGATCCTTCTGGGCGCTTGATAGAACCTAGAATTTGGATCTACGTCGGTATAGAGTCATTGGGTAACATTTTCGTTAAATGGGTTGAATATTACCATTTATTTTTGCTTATATAGAGTCATCGGTGTATTTTGGGTTATTATTTTGATGATATATTAATTAAATATTTTATATTTTGTTATATTTTTTATTTTAAAACTATGTTTCAAATTCATTTTAAATTTTGTTTTAAAGTTTTTATGGAAGTTTATTTAATGATGTTAATTTTCACTAGTTTATTTGGTTAAGATATAGTTTTAGTTAGTAAAACAACTCAAGTTTAATTCTTCTGAAATCTAACCAATTGAAGATTAATATAGCTTAGACCAAGCTTAATCAATTAAAAATGATTTTAACAGCTTACATGTCCCTGAATCATGGTTTCTAAATAAAATCCACTCCTTGCCTTTGTATTAAAACGATTAAAACCTAATAGCCAAAAATAAAAATAAAAATAAATTCGACCCTATAAAATATCTAGTCAAAAACATATGGAGTTTGTCAAAAACATCTTTAATTTGGTTGCCAAAGCAGTAGGTATTACGAACTGCCATTTTTTTAATGAATGAGTCAACTGTGAACTTTTCTAATTATTGGTTCTTACGGCTTTGAAATCTTGGTTTAGCGGATTTTATAATTGCAGACTTTCTAATTTCTGGTTCTTATAACTTCGAAGTCAATGGATATCTCTTGATAAGTTAGTAGAATATCAATGTGTATTGATAATGATTTTGGGCTAAAGTAATCATATTTTCATTAATTTAGTTTATTGAGAAAAAGAGTCTCAAACTTTTTTGGTTATGATGTAGTTTTTTTATAAAATAGTAGAGTTTATCATCGTTAGTCTGGATTTGATTTTCACTGCTTTTTTATATTCATCAAGGTTTTTATTTTGAAGACTTATAAAAACAAATGTAAGATTAAGGTAGGTTGATGGTTTAATGATAAATTGTAATGTGATGAAATTTATTTTAGTATTGAAAACTAAAATAGAGCTTCAAAGCCTATGAAAATAATTCCTTTTTCAAAAAATCCCACTAAAATTTCAAAAAGATAGCTCAGCTACTTAGTAGGAAGACTGCTGAAAATAGTTGTTCCCAAAAGAATGCAAGACCACATGAACAGAAAAACAAAACAAAAAATGAAGAACGGCATATTGAAAATTGTAAAGTATTATTATATCAACATTTCACAATTTATGTGCTTGGAACTTTAAGCTTGTCTGGGAAAATTTCCCTATGTGAAAGTGTCATCATAAAATAAATTTTATCCATGACATTGCATTGACATAGATATCATGTTGATTTCTTGAAGGTTCGAAGTTTTATGTTTTAAACTTTTAGAGTGTTTAGATAATTGAAAGGTTTGTGCCTGTGAGTGCATTCATCTCTGATTATTGTTAATAGACAAAGGCAGGTCAGAATTGGTTGCAAATGGAAAAAGAGACTTCTTAAGCCTGGTAAAATGGACGTAAAAAAGTTTTTTCCAAAAGTTTTTTTTATTTCAATATTTTGGTGAAGCTAACTCAATAGGCTTATAGGAAAAATGAAAATTTTAAAAAGAAGGTTCTAAAAAATTAATTCATTTTCCAAGAAAGACCCGATTGTGATTTGAGGTTTCCAATTTTATTAATGTTTTCATTATTAGCAAATTTGGAAGGATATAGGTTAGTGAATTGGACTCTTGAAGTTCAAAATGTTTACTGACAATACCATTGATGGTATGGCTTCAAAAGCAAGAACTAAAATAATTTTGAGTTATATTGTTTAGGTGATCATCAAGGATATATTCTTGTGTTTTTATTTTTTTGAAGACTGCATAGTAATTTTGAGGCCTTATAACTATGATTTTCTATATTAATGGACTTTGTTGACTCATTGCCCAAAGAAAAGGTTAAAAGAACATTAAGTGTTCATTTACCAAGTTTGTTCACAACCCTATAAAGTTGGACGAGAATGTGTTAAAAGAGTTGGAGTGCTAATCTTCAGGGATAAGTTATCACATTGGAGGTTTGAAAATAATGGGGTACATAGCTTTTACTCTGGAATGACAGCTTGGCTATGAATCTCAAACATGTTAATGTCGCCCCTTCTGTAATTTTTTTGCATAGAAAGCAAACATTTTTCTATCATAGCTTTCCTACTACATGTAAGAAGATAATGTTTTATGGAATAAAACACTAAAGACTAATTATATGGATGTTAACTCCTTTAGTACAAAGCTATATGGAGTTTGCAATCACTCTACATATGAAATAGTTAATGCATTGATTCAATCTTGGATGAAATGGGCCTTGATATGGTAATATGTCAATAGGATTTATAACAGATTTAACCCTTGATCTCTTCCAAAGGAGAATCTTTTAATTTTAAGCCAACATTGATTTCTTTCAAAGATAACAATGCCCAACAAAATGAATGCAATTAGTAATATAGAACTAACAAAATCCAAAACCTCCCAAGAAAATATTTTGATAATTATTCATAGATCAAAACGTTTACAAGTACAAAGTGGTCACATCCAAATGAATTGTCCATTTTGGGAACATTTGTCATCCTTTTCATAACCATCTAAAAAAGATAAATCATGTGTCCTTCATTTCATGCACTCCAATATATCAACAGAGCAAGTGCAAATGCCAAATTAATTTACTTCCATGGAAAACGACTTCCAACATGTGAACAATAATCAATGGATATCCACCAAATTATCACTAGATCAAGCTCTGCAAAACTGCTTTAATCCTTAATCAATCAACTTGGCATCCATGAGAACTGGTTAATAGTTGGTAGTTCTTGCTGCGGTCATTTCCTGCCCAACAACAGTGTAAGGTTGCTAATACCATAGATCCTTTTCATTATTTACATGAGATTTGGCAGTAAGAAGTAGAAATGTGGAAATAACATTAAAAATAAATAAAAAATCAACATGCGATCAAAAGAAGCCAACTAGGCAAACACTGCTCAGATCTGCAGCCAAGATAACGGAGTTTGAAGTTCGTCCTTTCCATCCATGAGCTTTCCTCTGACATAAAGGAATGCTTTAGTGAAATCAATGTTTAGTTGATATTAATTATTCTTTGAGGTAAAGCATGATCAATTCATGTTCATGGCCAGATAAGAATATGAAACCATTGTGGCCGTGGAAAACTTATAAGCAATCATAAAGAAATATATTGCTGGCCAAGAAAATTGACTTCTTCCAATCCTTAGTTAATCAAATCTCGATGAATTTCTACATCATCCCTGCGAATAACCTTCCAACGAATTGCTACATCTGTATTGTCATTAACATTTCCATAAACAAAATATTATGGAGCAAGATACCTCTTAAACTACTATCACAATTACTTAATAGTATGGTTAGAAATTGAATAACCTTAATATGAAAATAACCAATTGAAACCAGGAAGATTTTTGCATACCCAATGTTCCTAAAACATCAGTGCATGTGATATATGAAGATGTTGACGCCCACCTTGCTAGCCAAATATCTTACAACTATTATAGTTAAAGCCACAATGCTTTTGTTGAAAATTTTCATTGATGTAGAATTCCAAGTTTCAGTTTACAATTCTAGATCATGTAAAGATTTATAATAATACTAAACCATCAAACTTAGTCTTGATGCTTCTTGCTTAAAAAGATGTATACTTGTGGTTCAAACTCTTCAGAAAGCAAGATATCGAAAGAATTCACATCTCCGTGAATGACTAACAAAGAAAATCCATTATGCAAGTAATATAATGATTCAGTAACACCTATTGCCACTTTCAGTTGAACTGTACAAGGAAATAATGGCTTCTCCTTGCCTCCTTTTATATATATATATATATAAAAGAAGCCATTATGCCAAGTAATATAATGCTTCAACACCTATTACCACTTTCAATCGAATTGTCCAAAGAAATTGCCTCCTCAAACATATATAATTAATAGCTAGGGCTATAACAATACATGACACCATGATTCTCAATATGTACGACTAAATATTTCTGCATGATTCTTAAAATGCAATACTATTGATTACACACCAATAAGTGTAATGATGTGGGTGTGCTTTAATAGAGTAAGAATCTCACCTGAGTTGATGGGTATGTAATAGAAATTTTTGACACAAATGAACTTTGGATCTGTTATGTTGTTCATTGGGTGTGCTTCCATAGAGTAAGAATCTCACCTGATTTGATGGGTATGTAATAGACATGTCTGACACAGATGAAATTTGGATCTGTTATGTTGTTCACTGGGTGTGCTTCAATAGAGTTGTAACAAATATAAAATAAAATAATAATTAAATAATTTATAATTAGGTTAACTAAGTTAGGTTATGAAATGAGGCGTCTCCTCAACATCAAATTCCCAAGCCATATTTAAGCCAGGGCCACTATTGTAACATATCATCTTTTATCCTATAATCTAATATATATTATTCTTATTCCTCATCCAACATGATAGTTAGATTCGACTTGGTTAAGAGATCAACCAGACTCGGTTGCTCCATTTGGTATTAGAGCGGATTTGCTCCTACACTCTAAGCTCAGACTCGGCTCATCAACTCCTACTTGAGCTCGGACTCGGCTCATATATCCTTGATTTCTTTCGCTGCTCCATTTCACCACCTATAACTTCATCCCAAGTGCTACCGAAAAAGAAAAAAAAAACCAACATCCTCCAGCCTGCGCTGTTCACTAGCATCCAAATTCCATTGCATCTTCCACAGGCCCATCCATCCAAGCCCCAAAATCATCCCCATCTTCCATCGTTTACTATTCTCACGCTGTAACCACCTCCTTTCAGCTCCCCGTCACTCCTCTTCCCACACTCCACACAGCCGCAGCCACCTCCTCTGCCCACACTCCACGTCGGCCTTCCCTTCCCTTCTCTACCTCCATGTCGGCCACTCCCTCCTCCCGTGCTGATACTCCTCCATCTCCGCGCATCCACCGAACACCTCCTCCATCTTCTACAATCTCTGCCACTCCTCCATCCACCTCGAGCTTCCATCTGCCACCTCCTCCATCCCCCCAACTACTCCATGCTCCACCACATCCTCTATCCGCCGCCTCCTCCACCTCTTGCATTTTCCTCCATCTTCCCGCACCCTCCATTCCCCCAGCCACCTTCTCCTCTTCCGACACACCCCGTCCCTCTTCCCACCCACCTCTGCACAATCACCTCCTCTGCGCATCCCTGCCATTGCGCCTCCATTGACCTCTCCTCCCATCTGCATTTTCTTCCCGTGCTCGTTGTCCCTGTGCTTCCACCATCGTCACTCCACTTTCATGACATGAACAAACCCGAAAAAAAAACAAAAAGTTAAAATATTATACTATAATATTTCAATATAATATTATAATATAAAATATTTATAATATTTAATTTTGTTTTATTATATTTAAAACAAAATAACAAAATAAATTTTTTATTATATAATAATTAATTATTATTTCTTAAAACCTCACCCCCTTTAAAAATATATATATATTATTAATTAATTAAAATATTATTATTCAAAATTTCACTTTAAAGGAAAAAATAGCTTTCTACAAACAGCCTTGGCATCTTCTAGTGAGAGTGACGAATTCATAAATCTCCTTGAGAAAATCCTTAAGGATATAGATGAAATAAAGAAATCTATTGACGAAACGTTTAAAGAAAATGAAGATGGATGTGAAAATTAGGTAGAAGAAACCACCCAAGCTAATGTAAAAGATGAAGATACAATAGACTATTATGCCATTTCCCATGAGAGTAATAGTATCAATCAAGATATTGTGCAAAACAAAACATACCCTAGTAATGAAGAAAATGACAACAAAATATTTGACAAGAAGAAAGATGATCCTCACCAAGATTGTGATCAGAGACAAGACGATGTTACTAACAATAACAATGATCAATGTATTGACAATTGAATATCACAATAACAAACGCACGAAGGACATATGCCATCACAAGGACTTCTATAAAGAACATCAAGGGAAGCAACTATAATATCTATCCGACATAAGATAAGGTCGGTGTTCTTATGAGCATTATAAGCATAAGGAGCCCGTTCAAGGGAATTGACACAAAATGTGTTGGGAATAACAACACGAAAATAGTTATGGTCGTAATCAAAATCGCATCTCTCAAGTCATCAGTGTGATATAGAGCCAGAATGAAGAACGACACTAGGACAATACTTAAGCTTTCAGGACAAAGCTTCCTTAAAGGGAGTGGCAATGTAACAAATATAAAATAAAATAATAATTAAATAATTAATAATTAGCTTAACTAAGTTAGGTTATGAAATGAGGCATCTCCTCAACATCAAATGCCCAAGCCATATTTAAGGCAGGGCCACTATTGTAACATATCATCTTTTATCCTATAAGCTAATATATATTAGTCTTATTCCTCATCCAACATGATAGTCGGATTCGATCATTAAGATATCAACCGAACTCGGTTGCTCCATTACCACTTATTACCACACCTATTACCACTTTCAATCGAAGTGTCCAAGGAAATTGCCTCCTCAAATATATATAATTAATAGCTAGGGCTATAACAATACATGACACCATGATTCTCAATATGTACGACTAAATATTTCTGCATGATTCTTAAAATGCATAACTATTGATTACACACCAATAAGTGTAATGATGTGGGTGTGCTTCAATAGAGTAAGAATCTCACCTGAGTTGATCGGTATGCAATAGAAAATTTTGACACAAATGAACTTTGGATCTGTTATGTTGTTCATTGGGTGTGCTCCCATAGAGTAAGAATCTCACTTGAGTTTATGGGTATGTAATAGACATTTCTGACACAAATGAAATTTGGATCTATTATGTTGTTCATTGGGTGTGCTTCAATAGAGTAAGAATCTCCCTTGAATTGATGGATATGTAATAGGCATTTATGACACAGATGAAATTTGGATTTGTTATGTTGTTCACTATCACAATGTCTTGCATGTGAACTCCGAATCTAGTTGCAAATTGAGGAAAAAGTATTATGATATTGTAGAAATAACTTAAGAGAAAATTCAATACATTATTGGAGCATCCAGAGAGAAGATCCATAGTACCACTGCCCCCAATGTGCAATTATTGATGTGTTAGACAGTTGTGCAAGTCCTTCAAAATACATTTCCACTGTTGGTTCCAAAAACCCACCATTTTTCATGATAGTATGTGTAGTGCTAGTCAAGTATTGCTTCCTAGAAAGGAAGCAGGAACAACTCTTCTTTACAAATACTGATCCTTGGTGTGGTGTTGAAGATTTGATCAAAGGTAATGTCAATAGGGGTAACATCAAAAAGTGATTGCATTGTTATCAATGTCTCAGTATCCTTTAGCTGTGATAAAGGATTCACAAACCCGAGTAGTGTCAGAGCAATGAAAAGGATTGGTGGAGTAAGATGATGTTGGAGCAAAGAAACTTGTAAAGAATGCAGTAGACAAAATCAATACTGGATGAATGAAAGTTTGGAAAACCTGTAATCGATTCATAAAATTTCTTATACATATATCCTTACTAGTACTGCCTTGTTGCATTAGTCTCCATAATCGGAAGCAGGAGGGTTTGACACGTAAAACACATGTTGGGTAGTTTGATATATGGCTTTCGCTGGTGGACCATTTTGTCCCTAACTCATATAAGGGACTAATATTAAGAATTTTGCAGGAGGGTTTGACACGTAAAACACATGTTGGGTAGTTTGATAATATGGCATTGGCTGGTGGAACATTTTGTCCCTAACTCAGATAAAGACCTAATATTAAGAACTCTACGCTACATTATCAATTTAAAGCTGCCATTTTTTTGTTAGGTATAGCTGCAAAGCCTACTAACCAAATTTATACTCATCCGCATCAATTTAAATATATATTTTGTCTTTTCCATATAAGCAAATAAGTGATTTATCTTAAGGTATATAATATTTCCTTTATATTATTTAACGGGATTGATTCACAACCGTTCGACCCAGCCCCTTTATTGCCTCAGTGTGTATCGCAGTCTTGACTCCAAAATCTTATTCTGGAATGAATATGTGCACTTTTCAAGAAGAGGAAGTAAAAATGTTTCAATAGCCAACCATACAATGAATTAACAATAGCTTGCAAAGTAACTACTATCTGTAACTATCTCTCCCAAATCTCAAAAACAGAAGCTTTTTGAATGCAATATTTTCATGAATGGTAAAGTGTATATCAGGTTGTTTCAAATCCTAACTAATCAAACGAAAAATCATAAATGGACAGAGGATATTGAGAGAATGCATTATGCATCTACCTTAATGAAAGAATGTGATTTCTTCTTTTAATATATATCCAACTAAGGATGCACTCCAACTGACAGTTGCTGACTCTTCCGATTACAACAAAACCATGATGTTGAAGATTGTGTTTTTTTAGCAGTGGACCAAGTGTTGGCACAACCCACCAACAAAGCCTCGTCGACAGGGGTTCCAGCTCTGTCAACTACAACGCGATCTCCATGATTATCGGGCCGAACAGGTTTTACCTTGCCTGGCAACGTCTGCGAAGCAGACGAGGTCTCACCCGAGGTGTTCAAGGGAGAGCTGTGAGAACCGAGTTTCCGACAGTGGAGAAGGAGGACATGGGGATCCGACTGGGGGGGACCATGACTTATGCGATCACCCTATCTTATCACAGCATTAATCATGAAACATCATACCGCATTCAACAGTCACAAAGATTTAACAGATTGCATTAATAGAGCAAGGAGAAACTAAGTTGCATCATTGTATCAGAAACATAATCATAGCATCATAACAGATCTACATAAGTCGCATTGCATCATTATAACAAAAAGCAGTACTGCCACATCATGACAGACAATAGATAAAGATTGAACCATACTTAGCACATCTTATATCAATCTTGCGCAAACATGCCACATTACACCATCATCTTCCAATACCGGAGAGTGCATCAAAAGAAATACATACAAAATTGCAGTGAAGATAGAACAATCCCTAGCACAGAGTGCACCAGTTGCGATCCCAAAAACATGTCTGTTTATCGTTACAAAAATGGATCTATAAATAGGCTTACGCCTTCGTGACGCATTCACCTCAAGGGTTCACTATCAACTAATTTCTAACCACTACTGACCTTTTACAACAAAATTAGGCCCACATATACATAAAATATTCAAAAAGTGGTTACTTCTCTGTGCATTGTGCTAAATGGCCCTTGCGCAGTGCCGCATGAGCTTGCGCAGCTACAGAAACACTGCACATCTCACTCGCCCCAACCCCTTGCCAACACCAAGAACTCTGGGAGACGCAGAGCACAGAGGATGATGAATGTGAAAGGAGAAAATTTGTTTTCAACGAACTCGTGAGGGCTGAGGAGGTGGGTGAGGGCGCTAAATTCTTTATAATGGATCCTCGGGCAATCACTGATGACAAAACGAGGGAGCCTAAATTTCAACCTCCATAATGGATTCAAACGGTTCTGTAGGCATGATGTGATGTGTACATCAAGATGTCAAGCCATAGCTTGGGTAAGAGGTCAACGGCTGGTGGGAGAAAGTGGTTTTGCGCAAAGACGGGCGTTTTAATTTGTCCATATCCCAGTCAAGTGTGGACTTTTCCAATTATTGGTTCTTACGGCTTTGAAATGTAGGTTTACTAGATCTTATAATTGCGGACTTTCTAATTACCAGTTCTTACAACTTCGAAGTCTAGCTATTTTGGGGATGTGTTTCAGTCAACTGCACTGTTACTACACAGTCAGTCCGTCATCTGCCCGGCAAAACTTTGAACAGACAATATTCAAAGGCCCGACCGCATCCATGAACACGTTATAAGCGGCTATTTATCTTTTGGTTTGGCAGTGATATTGCAGCTATAGATTTTAGAATGGAGAGTGCAAATTGCATGATAGAGCATATTTTCTCTTGTTTCTTTCTCCTTCTGCTGCTTCAGGGGAAGCTAGGCGATGCCGCACACACATCTTCCGACAGCATAATGTTAGGAGGCTCTTTGACAGGTAGCCACACCAGGGTTTCCAAGAGCGGTACCTTCAAACTGGGATTCTTCAATCTCACCAACAACAATGTTAAGAAATGGTATGTGGGTATATGGTATGCCACGACCTCTCTGCATACAATTGCCTGGGTGGCCAACAGAGAACGGCCATTGCAGAACTCATCCGGCATTTTCAAGCTCACAGAGGACGGGAGTCTCGTTCTGTCTTATGGGGGATCCATCGTCTGGTCCTCCAAGGCAAACGGGCCGAAGAAGCGCCCTTCTTCGGCTGTGATGACGGATTCTGGTAACTTGGTGGTGCTGAGTGCCGAGAATCCCTCTGAAAGTATTTGGGAGAGCTTTGACCATCCTGGAAATACATTGTTGCCTGGGATGAAGATCACTGTGACCCAGAAGCTGACTTCCTGGAAGAGCACATGGGATCCGAGTCCAGGCCCCTTCAGCCTTCAGATGGATGCAGCCGGAACCAACCAGTTCGTTTTGGTGTGGAAGAATCAGATCAACTACTGGCAAAGCGGTGTCTGGAACGGCCAAGCCTTCAGCGATGTTCCAGAGATGACGCGGAATTTCATCTACGATTACATATTTTTCAGTAATGGTTCATACAAGTATTTCACTTATTCTGTGAAGCCCCAACTCACATATCTGTCGCGTTTGGTCCTGGACGAGGCGGGAGAAATTCGATTGTACATTATGTTGGCAAACAACGAATGGAGCATGTTCTGGGCACAACCCAAAGATCAGTGCGGTGTGTATGACCAGTGCGGCGCTTATGGATCTTGTAACCGCAACAATTTATAGTCTTGCAACTGCCTCACGGGCTTTGTCCCCAACTACACCCAAGAATGGGACTCTCACCAGTGGTCAAGCGGCTGTGTTCGGAAGACGCCATTACAGTGCAGCCATGCCGGAAAGCGGGCCAACACTGTTGAATTTTTAGAGTTCAGTGCCAAATCTACGCCCCCTCAAGGAATTCAATACAGAGGGCAAGGGAAAGAGCAGTGCCATGCCGCCTGTCTCAGCAATTGTTCGTGCACGGCATATGCCTATTTTGATAACAGCACTTTGGAGGCATCATGTTTAATGTGGTTAGGTGAACTGCTAAATCTGTCCGATGCGGCCTCCGACGGGATCTCTCTGTTTGTTATGTTAGATAACTCTGATTTGCCCGACTCTTCTACTTCCAAAAGTAAGACAACTGATCTTGCTGGCTTAGTGGGTGGTGTTTTCAGTGGGCTGGTTGTTACTCTGGCCTTTGTGATGCTGTTTTTTTGGTATTGCAGGCGCTTGCGGTCGTCTGTAACAAATTACCAGCCGCGAATGCTGACCGTATTGCGGTCGTCTGTAACAAATTACCAGCCGCGAATGCTGACCGTATTTACTTACAGAGAGCTAAAGAGAGCAACGAAGAACTTTTCTGAGCAGCTGGGACGCGGGGGTTTCGGTTCCGTCTTCAAAGGGACTCTAAGAGACGCCTCTCTGGTGGCCGTCAAGAAATTGGAGGGTGTGAGCCAAGGAGAGAAGCAATTCAGCTCGGAGGTGAGCACTATTGGAATCATACATCATATAAATGTGGTCCGGCTACTGGGATTTTGTACCGAGGGCTCCAGAAGATTGTTGGTGTACGAATACATGCCCAATGGCTCCCTCAATTCCTTCTTATTCCACAAAACCCAGCGCGATGATCAGATTCAGAACAAGGTGCTGGACTGGAAAACGCGCTTCAACATAGCGGTTGGGACTGCCCGGGGAATTGTCTATCTGCACGAAAAGTGCAGGGAATGCATCATCCACTGCGACATCAAGCCAGAAAACATCCTGTTGGATTCGAATTTCTGCCCCAACTTGGCCGATTTCGGGCTTGCGAAGCTATTGGGCAGAGAGTATAGTAAGGTCCTTACGACCATGAGAGGAACCAGAGGGTACTTGGCCCCTGAGTGGCTATCGGGTTTACCTGTCACTCCCAAGGCCGACGTGTATAGCTTCGGCATGACATTGATCGAGATCATTGTAGAAAATTACAATAGATCTGCAACTGCTCATAAAATTTATCTAAATCATGAGACACAAATCTAATCTACTGCATAAAATAGAAAAATCATCACACACAGAAACAGTCTTACAGATAGAGACAGGATATATCAAAAACGGGGAAAGCTTACTGCCCAAAACCCCATCTGCTCTGTTTTTCATTAATAAAAAATGGAAGAGCTAATGTACAATGGCTTCTACTGTACACTTAAATAGTTTTCAGCTGCCGCTTGGAAAGTTTCCTACAGGTGCCGTCCTCTGTCTTGGAAAGTTTCCTCAATTTAATTTAGACAGAAAATTAAATTGAGTTTCTTGCTGCTATTTTCAACACTCCCTCTGAGCAAGAAAGGGATTATCATGAACCCCAATCCTGTCCCTGTGGAATTCAAATTTGCCTTTTGACAAGGCCTTCGTCAAAATATCTGCATCTTGTTCCTCTGTCGGGATGTATTGTAGCAATATAATCTGCCTCTGCACACAATCTCGAAGGTGGTGATACCGGATATCAATATGCTTGGAACGATCATGGAAAACTGGATTCTCAGAGAGTTTGATACAACTCTGATTGTCACAGTGAATCACGGTAGGATCCATCAATTGACCAAATAAACCAACAAGAATCTTTCTCATCCAGATAGCCGCACATGCTGCTTGACTTGCAGCCATATATTCTGCTTCTGCTGAGCTGAGTGCCACAGATCTCTGCTTCCTGCTGTACCAAGAAACTGCTGCTGACCCAACACT
>LPNX010130776.1:37936-89806 GCA_001517045.1 Pseudotsuga menziesii
ATTTTCAACAATCATTGCAGGGCGGAGAAACGTGGAAGGGGTTCTGCAATCCGGCGAGCTCTTCTTCCCTGCATGGGCTGCTATGCAGATCAACAATGGAAATTTCATGGAGGTCCTTGACAAGAAATTGATGAATGATGCAAACGCGGAACAAGTGAAAAGGGCTGCCATCGTGGGAGTATGGTGCATCCAAGACGACGAAGATGCAAGGCCATCGATGAATGAAGTGTTGCAAGTATTGGAAGGCACTGTAGAAGTGCCGCCTCTTCCCCCAATTCCCCTCTCTCTGGTTGATTAATAGGTCAGTAGAACAGTAATATCTATACAGTTTAATGTAACTTTAGCAGTTATCATATATAATCTAGTTAGTATTTAATTCTAGGATGTTATATTCAAGTTAATTTTGTTAATTCAATTAATAAAATTTAAAATCTCTAATAATATCTAAATCCTCATATAACCAATAAGTTTTCTACATGCCTTAATAATCATGTATAATAAATATATAATTCTGCATGCCTGCATGGCTTGGTAACCATGTATGCTTTCGATTTTCTTTGAAATTTCAGTTTCTATGGATTTTATTTAATAAATCTCCAGTGATCTCTATGTCAATGCGTTTTATTAATAAATCTCCCTTGATCTTTTAGTGCATGTTAATGTGTTTATTAACAAATCTCCAGCTTGTATACTACATGTTATTGTATGTATATTGTATGTAAAGAGTATAATAAATTTTAATGTACGAAGTTAAAATAAGTCTATACTTTCATAAATTGAAGTTAAGAATTATTCCATATCATTACTAATAAGAATTACTTTTGTTAGAATGTGGTTTTTTTTTTCATCAATGCATTCCCTACCACAGCTATTATGAACTTTTGTTTGAATAAAAGATCAGATCATTTGGTTGTTTTGTGTTTTGTGTGGAGCATGTAAGAATGTGATTTTTTTTATCAATGCATTCCCTACCACAACTATTATTAACTTTTGTCTCAATAAAAGATGAGATTATTTGGACTTTCGTTAGCTTTTGGCTTAATAAGAGATGAGATTGTTCTGACTGAAGTCCTAGGGATTATTGATTTGCATGTGAAAGCTGCTAAGAATAACATTATAGATGTTTTATGGGTGTAATCTTATGTCTCAACATAAGTCATGTAGTTGACTCCTTGAATATTGTCATTAAACTAATATTTTTCCTTGGGTTTTCAGATGTTACATAAAGCAAACCTCTTCACTAGTGAAGAGTCTACAATGCATTGAATGGTGATTTTTGACTTAATGGCAATAAATCACTCACCCAGGCATGTGTTTGGAGATTTAAATTAGACTTATGCATGTGTGAAGATTTAAATTAGACTTATGCTTGTGTTTGTCCAAGCTTTTTATCTTTTTGGAGTTGAATTCATTGTAAAATTTAATTGCACAATTCACTCTTGAGAATGATTGGTAGGAAAATCCCTCTAATCCTCGAGTGGATGATCCCTCCCTCTAATGACAGTATCTTATTATTTTAATTGATTATCATGTAATCTACTTGAGAGATTGTGATTGCTAATTGTGTCTAGGTATTTAAAATGTATTATTTCACTACATAAACTAAAGATACTAAGCTTACAAGGATATACTCCAATTTTGTGTCACCTCCCACCACTGAAACCGACCTAGATCCAAATCCTAGGCTCTATCAAGAGCCGAGAGGGATCAAAGCTCCCGAGGTGCAAACCTCCTTTTGTGCAATACCCGAGCAGAGGTTTTCACCTCGGGAGATTTGATCCCTCTCGGCGCTTGATAGAGCCTAGGATTTGGATCTAGGATGGTAATAATGGCATCCCAAACGGAGGAAAAACATCTTCGACGACGGTACAATAAAATACAATAATAATATACAACATAATATATTTTGAAATTATGGGGTGGCAGGAGCGGGGGGGATCCTTCTGGATCCCGGAGGAAACATAGAACAATCGTTTTCTTGGGGGTTAGGGAATAGAACTAATAATGAAGCTGAGTGGCTGGCTCTGCTCCAAGGTCTTCAGCTTTTACAGGCCAAAAATTATCGGAAGGTTTTAATATTTGGAGACTCAAAGCATGTCATCTCCAAATTAATCAACGACTACCCCTCGGGGGAAATCAATTACCGTCGCATGTACAACAAAGTAAAGCCTCTTATGCTTCATTACTACAAGCCTCTCCATATTCTCCGGACTAATAACACTGCTGCAGACAAAATGGCCAACATTGGAGCTTCTCTTCCGCAAGGCGTTTATAAGCAAGATGGGAACCCTCCCCTCCATAAATTTATCCCATAATGATGAATAGGGTCTCTCTTAGGTACAAACATTCTTATGTGTTTAGGAATTTTCACATGGTTGGACATTGCCTTAAGGTTTTCACCCTTGTTCTTTGGTTTCTTACCCCCCCTCCTATCCCCTTGCCCCTCCCCTTTTTCCCCTTTATCCTCCCGCTCCTAGTTTTCCTTTGTCATTTCGTTCTCCCCCCCTGCTCGTCCTTTGCCGGCTCCCTGAATTTATCTCCCAGTCCCTTCCTCCTCGCCGCGTGGCCTTCTCCTCGTTCCCTCCACCTTTCGGACGATGCGGTATTAATGGCCTTAAGGCCCCGGGACATTGGCATTTATCCCTCGCATGCCTCTCATCCCCTCTTTCTTTATCCCCTGTCTTCCTCCAGACTCAGTATGTCTCTTCATCCCTTTCCCATTGTGAGCTCTGGCCTCCATGAAGCTCTGTGTCTTATGTTACAGGTAGTTTCAGGCATCAGTGAAGGGTGGATTCAAGGCCTCCCATGGCAGGACCTCCCCCTCACACGCTCGATGGTGAAGGAACGGCTGGCATTTGCAGCCCTATCCTCTTGTTCGTGTTCATCCTTATCAGTGTCTCGGCCTGCAGTTCTCAACACTGGTGTCTCAGCGTCTGGTAATAGGGGGAGAAGTTTGGTTCTTGGCTGCCACTGCTTGGGCTGGCATGAAGGAGCTGTGGGCACGGTGGTCTGCCAAAAGCAAGGCGAAGGCTCTCTGCTCCAAGAACTTGTTGTGCTCAATTCGTTCGTGCAACAAGACAGCGTTCCAGTCAATCCTATTAGTGTCACCCATAATCACTTCGCTCGGTTAAGCATCTTGGCTGAAGAATTCAGAATGGCGTAGGGTGGAGAATCGGCAGGCATAATGGATATAAAAAAGAATTTGCGCAGACTTTATGAGCTTCTAGCAATCAATGTCGTGGACACTAAAGAAATGGCCTTCGAGGTGAAGAAAATGGCAGACACCGTTAGTTACACCTATCAGCAGGTAAGTAATAATGATGCTCGCATAGATGACAACGAGAGAAATCTCTGGGAACTTATGGGGAAAGTGGATAGGATCCAGGAGGATCTTTAGCGACTCATTGCAATGAACCAGACCAGCAGAGTCAGTGGTGAAGTCGCAGAAGCCGTGATTCCTATGGAGGAGGAATCTGTCGTTCAACCTAGAAACAAGAGAGGCAATCAATAATCTGCCCCCCCTTTTTGTTATGTCTGTTTTTATGTCAGCAGTTTGTAAGGGTATACCCCTCCTGCAGTTTCAGATGCTTTGAGCAAATTTTGTGTAAGGCTTTTTGGACAGCCCCATGGTTAGACCTTCTTTGCAGCTTTTTTGTTGTACATAAACACTCGATATTATCTATTCTGTAATGAATGGCTGTGCACAGCCTCTTTTATACAAACCCCCTTTTTAGTTTCTGTTAAAAAATATATATATATTTTTTGAAATTACATTTACAACAACAATAAACCTCGATGCAAAACCCAACCAAATAGGGGATGCAAAAAGGGTTGCAAAAAAAGAAGCATAAGTGGATGTAAATATGGATGCGAAAGTGGACACAATCATGGATGCCAACGTGGATGCAAAAGTGGACGTAATCATGGATGCCAAAATGCATGAAAACATGGACGCAAAAGGGAGTGCTACAAGAATAGATGTAAATACTAGGCACAAAGCTAGGTGCACAACCCGGTGGTAAATACAGAGAAAAACTAGTCGCAAAACATGGCGCTAAACCCGACACAAATTACACTGGGTTTAGCTTCAAATTTAGCAAAAGGATGCAAAAAAAACGCCTAAAATAACACCTACTTGTGAAATTGCACCAACTTGGCAAAGGAAATGAAGAATAATACATTAAAAGGGGCTATAGACACCAAAAAAAAGGAAGAAGAAATGGACTCTAATTACAATGTTTTTATTGTAGTGATTGTTTAAACATCAATAGTTGGTTTTTTGTGCTTGAAATTTTGTAAACTTTTCAATTGCTTCATTTTCAAGAAATGTTTTGTATAATTAATAATAATTTTAAAATTTGTATACTATTTATTAATAGTCAAGTATTGGGTTGTTAAAAACAAAAAATTAATATATATTTATTGACATGTTTGTACTTGTGCACACATTAATACACATCAATAATTAGAGTTAGGATAACTCTAGAGAAATAGATATATCTCCTTTATGTAAATTAATAACATAATGTTATTGAATTAAATGGTGCTTTTTACATGGAATCTAGAGGAAATAAGTTTTAATGTAAATTAAAACTTATAATGTAATTGAATTAAATGGTGCTTTTTACAAGAGAGTCGCATGGAATCCTTTGAGGAAATAAGTTTGAAGTATGTGTATAGAACATAATTTGAAGGTAACTGCTCTTTTTAAAGATGTAGAAAGGTGATTGGTTTATCCACCAAAATGGAGAAGGTAAACAAAGATAGTTGTGACATAAACTCAAGTTGACACAATTGTTTGATCACAGTTCTCTTTTGGGTCTTTGGGTTTGTTTAGTGTAGCATCAAGAATAGTTGTAGTTTTATTTTAGTGATACATAATATGCAATTTTGAGTTTTGCTTAAGATGATAAAATTTAGTATGTTGGTTTTTTTTTAATTATGAGTGAAAATTTTGTTTTGTAGTGTTTGAATGTAGCTTAAAGATACACTTACTATGAAGATTGAATGTTTTTGGTTCGAAAACAACTTTAAGTTTTTACTATTGACATCATCACAATATATAATCATAATTAAAAAAAAAAAATCATAAGTTGTTATTGTTCCAGTAGTCATTTGTCTCCAGTCTATTATCCTTACGCTAGTTATTTATGTCTTCCACATCATTACAAAGCCTAACGCAGTGGGGAGAGACCCTTATATATCAATGCATAGCGATCTGACCCCAAGACCTTATGCTTACAACTCACTACTCACAATTCTCAACCGCTTAAGCTAACACGCGACGAATACATGTATCCCATATAAAAAATAATTATATATTGAAATAATTTTATTTTTATTTATGATAAGAGGTTACAATTTACATAACCATCATTTAATAATCATATGGAATAATATGAATAATATATATTTTTATCTATGATAAGACGTTACATTTTAGATATGATTCACGAGCATTCAATAGTCATATGGAAATATAATTCCTATGGAATATCATGAGTGACATATATCATAGTACCCAAAAAGAGGTGTTACAATATGAGGGTGAGCAATATGCACCCCACTATGCAACATTTAATGTCGCGGTAGGTGTATTGATGTTTGTTAGATCTCTAGATACTTGAGATCTAACAGACAACAATGCACTCGATATGGTGAACAATATGCACCCTGGTATGCAGCATTTAATTCTGCAATGGGTGCATTGTTGCATGTTAGATATCAAGTTGCTTGAGATCCAATGGACAATAATGCACCCGCTACAACATTAAATGCTCAATAGCAGGTTGCATATTGCTTTCCCAATCTAAATAGAAACATTATCTTTATGGAATATAAAAAATGACATATATGAATTGAAAAAAAAATACCAAAAAAATATGGTACAATATTAAAATCATTGTCCTTTATGTGAACTTCTAGAAGGCATTAAAATCATTGTCCTTTATGTGAACTTCCAAAAGGCCCACGAGAACTAATTGGAACTTAATATTCTAATTCATTCCTGTATGGTTTTCAAAACAAAATGAGGTGATTCAATCTTAGAATTATTTTCATTCCTCTTGATTTAGCTGCTTGAGAGCTACCTCTTATTTTCATTCCTCTTGATTTAGCTGCTTGAGAGCTACTCTTGCATGAGAAACATTCTTATTCATTTCTTTTTTAGAAGTGTTAAATTTAATAAAGCATAAAATCTTCAAATTTATATGAATTCAATGAAAATTAAAAATTGTAGAAGAGAGAAGAATTAGAAGAATTTAATAGCGTCTAATCAATTATTCATAAAAAATTACACACATAAAAACAAAACTTTAGAAACCTTAGAATGAGGTCTGGCATAAATTTTAAAAATATAATGTGATGTAAAAGGTATTACATAATGTGATGTAAAAGGTATTACATAATAAGCATCATGGATATTAGCCTTTTTAATCAAACGAGGTTTGGCATATATTTTAAAACATAATGATGTAAAAGGTATTACATAATAAGCATCATGGATATTAGCCACCAGAGGTGGAATTTGAGTGGTATATGTCTTTTTTTGCACATTTTTTCCATTAAATTTGAGTGGTAAAAATTTGAGTGGTAAAATTTGGCCAAAACCGTTTTGTTAAATGGTTGAAGCTTTTGTTAAAAAGTCATAGTAATATAAGATTTGAAGCTTTTTGTTAAATGGTTGAAGCTTTTTCTATAAGATTTGAATTAAATGTCATAGTAATATAATATTTGGTAAGAGTGCATTGAATTAAATGTCATAGTAATATAATATTTGGTAAGAGTGCATTGAATTAAATAGTCTGAACTGCAGATTTAAACGTAAGTAAATAGTCTGAACTGCATATTGACAAAATATGTTGTTGCACAGTTTAACAATACCTATTATTTGTCACGTGAACAAAGGGGCAAGACAGAATTTAATTAAATTTTAGTCCATATTAAAGCAATGTTAGATTGCCATTGTATCTGGTTAGTACTATGCGCATGTGATAGACGGTGAGAAACATACAAGAGATAGTCGAGGACCATGCGCATGTGATAGACGGTGAGAAACATAAATTCATTTTAAATCTTGATGGTCAAGCCCAAAGAGGTATATAGTTTTTTACTTATTAATTTTTTTTAGTATATTTTTTAATAAAGTTAATTTCACTATATATTTAAAAAAATCAAATTTCATATAATATATATATATATATATATATAAACATCTTTGCATTTATTTAATTATTCTCAATACAAAAATTAAAACATTGTAATGAAGCTTATGGCAATTCACTTCAAGCTCTGCATTTAAGAGTAAAAAGACCAAGGATAAATAACCTAAAATGAAACATTAAAGTTCAAGCTTTCCATTTTCCAGTAAAATGACCCCCCCAAATATAGAGTGAAAATGATGTTGAGATGATAAGGTATCAAACATCATAATTTGGAATAGATTTTGGAAACTCCAAAAGGTGGACAACTATTTGGAGTACATTCGTTGAAAAATTAAGGCTTTTAATACTAGAAAAGTTTTGTGACTGGAAAAATAAAAGCTCAAAATATAAAAAAATAATAATTTAAAGAGTAAAAATGAAATGAAATTCCAACCCTAATAGCCACAATGTCCATTATACCTATAGTCACGAGCTTCTAAGTTTTGACATAAGAAAGAACTAAGAAAGAACTATTGTGAAACACAACAACTCATGGTGTCATGTAAGCTTTTCCATTAATGCAATTTCTTTTAAATAGTGTAAATTTGTCATTACCATTTTTTAATTATATGGATTTCTTTATGTATTTTAGGTGGGTGTTTTGATGATATAGGAATTAAATTAAATTTTCTTTAAATTCGGTGAAGATTATATTTTTTTAATTATATAGATTTTTTTAATGTATTTTAGGTTGAATTAAGTGAAGCTTATCATTTTTTTAATAATATTTATTTATTTATGTATTTTAGGTTGGTGTTTTATTGATATAAGAATTAGATTTTTTTTAAGTTAAAATTGGATTTTTTGGTTTTTTTTTTAAATTGTTGGAATTACTGGAATTATATTAGTACAATCACAAGTAAAAGAATGTCCATAAATACAACTAACTACTTAGTTTTTGTAAAAATAGCTAGTTGTTAAATAAAAGCTAAAATATATATTTTAATATCTATTACTCATACTAGATTGTGAGAGTTAATATAAGCACAAAATAAATACTACTTGACAAACAAACAAAAAATAAAAACTCATATGAAAAAACAAAAACAAATTACCACTCTTTTCTTTAACTACCCTTTAACTAGGTTGATATATGTTTTTATTTTAGATTTGGGGCGGACTATTGCCTATGTTTTTTCATCTATGAGGATGAGACAAGTTAGGTAATGAATGGACAACTAGTAGCAATGCATGGATAACCAATAGTTCATGGGAGATAACTAGAAGAATGTGAGATAAAAAGAAAAAGAATATAAAAAATAACTGATACTTGATAAATGGATAACATGAAAAATGTGGATGAGAACAACTAGCTATGAATGGATAACTCATAGTTGAGCCCGTTTAACTAGAAAAATATGATGAATGAAATAATATTTCCAAATTGTCTTCCATTCCATAATTATCTCTTAAACATCACTTGATCTAGCTACAAACTATGTGGGTGTGCTAGTTTAAATCTTAATATATATACAGTGAACTATTAACTTACTCACTTTTCTTTGACGTTGATGTTTTTAGAGTTGTATTTCACTTGCCTGCATTGTCGCTGCACAATCAATGCGCCATCACAACTTTGAATCATTTGCACAGGTAGCTGTTTAAGCTTACACCTTTAGCATGAAATTTATGGAGATTATTGTTGCAAAAAAAGTTGATTGCCTTGCAATTCATGTTTAAGATGGATGTATTGTGGTTAGTATATTTTGGTTATTGATATCAAATTTTGGTCATTAAAAAAATTTAAAAATGTAGTTAATAGGTATTAATGATAATGAACAAATAAGATATATTATAGATATCAGTGATATCACATGAAAAGTTGAAAAAATGAATTAAAGAAACTGGTAATTTAATTTGTTTTTGTTTCTCATATTAGTTTTTGATTTTTTTTGTTTATTAAATAGTATTTGTTTTACAATTTAATAACACCTCAAGGAATATTATAGTCATGAATTTTAATGGAATTATAAATTAATTAAATATTATATTGATTACATTATATTGAATGTGATAATTTGCTACCAAACACATTAATGAACACAACCATATACAACATATTCATTGAGAAATGGCCCAATCCAACATAACCCCAATGAACATCGTAGTCCAACATAACCCTTGATGTATGCCAAAATGGAATAAAACAATTCCGAATATGGCTAAACCAAACCCTTGCGCATCGTTATAATCAATTACATAATGTGACAAAACCCATTAAGGAACATAACCATAATGCAACATGTCAATGAATGAATGTTGTGAAACAACTTTTTTTTTTCATATGGAAATATGCATGGGAAACCCAGCAATACTTCCCCACATTGGTGGATGGTAGAGGTGGTAAAACGCTGGTCGTCCTCGTAAAACGCCTAACCCCAAAGGACTCAAGGCTCGAACCCGTGACCTCTCCCCGAAGGATGGTAAAGGTGGTAAACCGCCGACCATCCTCGCAAAAGGCCTAACCCCAAAGGACTCAAGGCTCGAACCCGTGACCTCTCCCCGAACCGAGAGAGTGTGCGCACGTCTTACCAATTGAACTAACCCTTGGGGCTATGATGCACTCCAACTTAACACTTGATCAATGATACACTTTAGAAACATTGGAAATAACAAACTAAAAATTTATATGACAACAATATTGCAATTCAACATAGCATTTATTAATTGTTGCACTCTTACAATCTAATAAAATCTTTCAAGAACATGGCACATATCTTAATGGTATTATAAATTAATTAAATATACATTTAATTAATTTATAATAATATTGAAAATAAAATAACAATTAAACAATAATAACATATATTAAATTACACTATTTTTTAATTATTATTTTTATATAAAAAACACAATCAACACAACTTAATTAATTAATAGATTAAATTGAATAAATTAATTTAATTCATAAGTCTATTAAAAATCACTAAAAAAAGAATTTTTAAATTAATTATTAATTTAGTTTTCACCTATTTAATAAAATTACAATACTTTCATTTAATTATTATATTATAAAAAAATTAATTAACTTTATTTAATTATGTTATTTTAAATCATTATTATATTATAAATTGTTAATTGAAAATAATGAATTAATTAAACAATATATATATATTATTTCATTAAAAATTAAATTGTTAATTAATAAAATAAAATTACTTCATTACTGTGTTTTTCTAAATTGTTTTGTGACATGATAGTTATGATTTGTTTTAGTTTATCCAACTCAACATTTATCAAATGAAATGATATGTGAAAAAGGGTGGAATAAGTTTTCTAAATTATTTTGCTACATGATAGTTATAATTTGTTTTAGGTTATCCAACTCAACATTCATCAAATGAAATGATATGTGAAAAAGGGTGGAATACTTTTTTTAAATGAAATGGATTATTTTTATATATTTATATTAATACAAAATTAATTTAAAAAAAAAATCATTCATAAAAATCAAATAAAATAAAAATTAATAAAAAATTATCTTTATTTATTATTAAAATATTAATAAATAAAATATAAGACACCCACTTCGTTTTTGTTAGATTCTAAATCTCTTATGATTTGTCTCTTAGATTTAAAAAAAGAGTTCCAAAGTGTCTCTCCAATACCAAACCTGGTTAGATTTAAAAGAGAATTCCAAGTGTCTCTCTAATACCAAACTTTGTTATATTTTTGTCGCTCGATTAAGAGATGATTTGTTAGATTTGTTAGATTTTATCTTCTTTTTTTTCAGGAAGAAAAAAGCCTGTCCTTGTTATTCTTATTGAGAATCAAAGGGCATCAATCCTGCCATCCTAGAAGTGGGTTACATTACAAAAGTATACAGCTCATATGGTCATTTATCTACTCGAGACACTGCCAGGGGGAAAGGCAATACAAATGTGAGAAGGATCCCATAAAAAGTACTATCTCATCATGTGTGGGGTATGTCTCAACAACCACATCTACCGAGAACCAAAGGGATTTAATCAGCAGTCTAAAAGAGGCTGCTCAATGAGCAGCATGTCAACAATCAATAAGAGGAGTAAGCTCCCCTGTCCAAGCTCAAAAGAGCTGAAATGAATCATGAGCGATCAAATGATCCTCCATAAATTCAGAGAAACAACCATATCCTTGTGAAAATGTGAGTGCAGTTTTAGAGAGACGGTCAGCAATCCGATTGTGTTTTCAGTAGATGTGAATGAGTGACAGATCCGGAAAGCTAGAAAAAAGCTTTTGTGTTTCCTGACACCAATGAAAGACTTCTGGTGGGGAGAGAACTGTCGATCCCTTTGCCCAGTTAATGATGACTTGTGAGTCACCGAAAATGTGGGATAAGGGGATCCCCATCATATGGGAGGATAGTAGAAGAGCCCAAAGGCCCAGTAATTCTGCTTTTGTATTGGAGCCATATCCAACCCCCAGCACGAACTCAAAATGGTGCTCAAATCATTCAAATGAAGGCTGTAACCAACACCTGCTAACTTGTTGACTGATGCACCGTTAAAAAATCCACATGGGAAATACATACAGGGAGGATCCCCTATTTTCCTGAGTTTCTATTACACGAGTGACGGAAGTCTCAACAAATATATATATTATATGTTTAAATGAAAAGCAACGTTGAGATGATGGCTTATACAATGGGTGTATATGCATAGAGATTATATTTGGCAACCTTTTTTTTGCATTTATATGTGGAAAATTCCTTTTTATATAAATAAATTTATATTTTTTCTTATATATTAACAAATGATATTGTGAATTGGATTTAGATTGGTGGTTAGGAGGAACCATGTCTTTTTTTTCATATGGAAATATGCACAGGAAACCCAACAATACTTCCCCACATTAGTGGATGGTAGAGGTGGTAAACCGCCAACCATCCTCGCAAAAGGCCTAACCCCAAAGGACTCAAGGCTCAAACCTATGACCTCTCCCCAAACTGAGAGAGTGTGCGCACGTCTTACCAATTCAGCTAACCCTTGGGGCTCAAGGAGGAATGTCATTATCCTTTCTATACACTAGTTTAATGTTTGCAAGTGATGTGTTGAGATTTTAATAAGTATATTGCTGTAATGACCTTGAGCCCTATGTTGACAAAGCTTCAAGCTTTTGCAAATTATGGTTTACCTTACAAATAATCCTCGAAATGAGGGGAGAATAATATGGGGGTACCTAGTACAAGTTATCCAAGAGGATAACGTATGTAATGTGGCCATAGGCCAACTTGGTAGTTGGTGGGTATGTACCTAAAGAGGATAATATGCAGTACCTAGGGATGTGCCCAAGGAGATAAGGTATGTATTGTGGGCCTGTGTAGTTAGAAGAAATAATATAATGATAAAGGGTAGTCACCATAGACCCCCCTACGATTATTCATGAAAAAATATAAATATATATGAGTAGATTATATTTTTTTAACAGAAACGGTGGAGTGTTTTTTGATTATATATAAAAGTAGAAGGACACATATCACATATAGGATTGCTCCCATAATAGGACAACATCCATTACACCTTGTTCATCCTTTTCTAGCTTGTAGTTATCATGAAAAATGCATAAAAAAAGCAGAGTTAAGGGATCCAAATGTTTTCAAGAATGATGCTATCCTTTTCTAAAACACCGCAACACAAACCCACCCCTTTATTAGCCATGCTATCTGCCTGATGATTTTGGCCTCTCAAACATGAAGGAATTTAATTGATTTAAATTCCTTGACTAGACAGAAGAGGAGGTGATGCATCTTGGAGGAAGGACTCTTCTGGTTTCTAGAGATATTCCTTGCTTCCCTAATGACAATTAGGGAATCTCCTATGGTGCTCATTTACTCAATCCCCATATATCTGGCCAGCTCCAAACTTTTAATTAAAGCGATCCATTCCGCGCCATTATTCGTTGCTCTCCCAATGCCCCAGATGTATTCTTTTCGCTTGTTCCCCTTAGAGTCAAAGATCAATCCACCTGTTCCTGCTGGCCCTAGATTTCCTTTCGAGGCACCATTAAAGAACAAAGAGCGGATTCCTATATTTGTCCACCAACTTTGAAATTCTTAATTGCTCATCCCTATCTGCCAACTCGAAAGTCTCGGCTTCTTTGTGGGGTTTAACTAGGAATGTGGGGAAGGATGCCAAAGGAGGCCAATTATCCAATTTATTTCCTCAATTGTTAGAGGTTCCTTATTTATTCTTTTCATTCCTCTCGTGGATAAAGATTCCACCCAAATGGCCTTTGCCGAGGAAGAAACCTTATTAGTGCTTGAGTTTAGTCCTTCGAAGATTTTCTTGTTTCTCGTGGTCCAAATTTTCCAGCAAATGAATCTTGGGAGAGGTTGTCATGCTCTAGCAAAGTCCAGTTTTTGGTTGAAAGAGCCCTGATAGTGATCTTTCCAGCTAAAAAATAGATCATTCCAATTCGTTGGCATTGTAATATTCATCTTTAAATCTCTGAGCGCATTAATCCAAACTTTTTACGTGAATTTGCATTCAGTAAAAACGTGCTCCAGGATTTCCTCCGCCTGTTTGCACAGGATGCAACGCAGTGGCCCTACGATCCCTCCCTTCCTCAAATTCTCGACTGTGAGAGTTTTACGATGGGCAAGGATCCAAAAAAAGACGTTGACCTCTGGAAAACCATCGTAGCTCCAAATCTTATTCAACCTGTTGTCTTTTATGTACATTTTCTTATTTTTATAAACCATATGATAGCCTTCTTTCATCGTGTATGAACCAATCTTTTACCAACCCCAATTGTGGTTGATTCCATGAAGGTGGGTAACACTTTTTGGCCAAATTTGGCGATGAAAACCTGATTTTTTACTCATGTGCTAGATAGAAGCCCTCANATTTCAGCATCATTTTATACACATGTGTGTTCATCCCAGCTTTTTTTTCACTATTTTAAAAAATCGAAAAACCAAAGATACCCTTTTAAAGAGGACACGTTGATGTGTGGGCTATGTATTTTTAAGAAATTTTTGGATGTCTATATTTTACCATGCGGATTTTTCTTTGAGCTGCTTCAAAGTTGTTGTCTAGCTTTCTAAGTGTAAGTTTTAGAACTAATTAAAAATAAAAACCCATATGAATGCCAAAACACATGCATAATATCTCAATGGATAGGGGATTTGATGACGAATCTAACAGTATGAACTCCGCTCAGTTGTGTGCCATGAATGGCAGGGTTTACACCCTTAGAAGACCATGAATGAATCCCATGATCTTGGGAGACCATTTAGGGTGATCATAACAATCTCTCCTTCTTCTACCTTATCTTCAACTGCTTCGAGTTGTTCCTTGACTTGGGAAACCCTTGTGAAGTGTGATTGCATGGTCTATGAATTTTGTATCTTCAAATTCTTGAGTTGGTTCCTTAATGTCATCTTCTGTTTTATGTCATTTCCTTCGAATAGCTTCATCAAAGCATCAAACACTTCCTTAGGTGTCTTTAAGGATGACACATGAGGGATGAGATGATCCTTAATAGAATCTCCAATGATTCTCTTGGCCTTGAACAATTTCTTCTTGTGGATAGCCTTAGCTTCATCTCCCTCTAGAGATGGAACTTCATCACTGATATACTTGTCCAAATCATTTTCTTCAAGGATCACAAAGATCCTATACTTGGCATGCTCAAAAGTTGTTAGCTCCCCCAAGCTTATCATCAAGATGGGTGTGGTGAGTCATTTTGAAATGATAACCTCAAATGGAAATAGCATAGATTTAAATATTACCAATTTGAGATGCCCAACCTGGTTCTAGATCTAGCTGACCTAGGGTTCCATAGAGAAATCCTAATTTTCCAAACTTGGAATCTTGGAATCCTGTCTAGATAGAAATATGTGCCTCTTTGAGGCACTCTTTGAGGCGAGTTGTTCAGTGAGGTCCTTTTCCATGTTCTATGAAGGGAAACTCCAAAAATGTGATGCCCTCATTTCTCCCCGCATCAGTGTCTCAGTCGAAAATGAAACTTCTTCAAATTTGATTATGATTCCTCCAAAAGATGTGCCCTTCTATGAAGAGTTAACATAGTCCTATTTTCCTAATGATATGTGGATAGAATACCTTGAATTATGAAACCATAGTTTCCCACTGCTTCACAATGCCTTCTTTCAGAGTAACTTTTATACCATGTTAGAGTTTCTACTTTAATTCAAATTGATTAGGATCTTTAACTGAAAGAATAACAAGCACAACAAGATACCCAAGACACAAATACTTTCCTTGGGGAAACCATAAAGGAGAAAACCCTGCAAACTTCCTCAGAATAGTTATGCCACTAATACAATATCACAATATGGAAAAACCCAAGAATAATAAGTTTTCTACAACTCTCTATCTTTCTCCTCTAGAAAACTTGTCCTCTCTCTCTCCTTATACGAACTTAAGTGTGAGTGAGTGTGTGTATTAAAGAGGGAGTGATCCTCCCTATTTATACACATCAAGTGACTGACTTAAAACCTAATTGGGTTGACCTCTTGACCTAGCAAGTCCGACTTCTCTTACAGAGACTCAAACATACATTTTATTTTATTTATCTTGGGGACTACTGCCTCGACTTACAATAGAGGTTTTTCCTCACTGACCAATCATAATAATGGCATCCCAAACGGAGGAAAAACATCTTTGATGGCGGTACAATAAAATACAATAATATTATACAACATAATATATTTTGAAATTACGTTTACAACAACAATAAACCTCGATGCAAAACCCAACCAAATAGGGGATGCAAAAAGGGTTGTAAAAAAATAAGCGTAAGTGGATGCAAAAAAGGATGTAAATATGGATGCGAAAGTGGACGCAATCGGGGATGCCAACATGGATGCAAAATTTTATGTAATCATGGACGCCAAAGTGCATGAAAACATGGATGCAAAAGGGAGTGCAGTATAGATGTAAATACTAGGCACAAAACTAGGTGCACAACCCGGTGGTAAATCCAGAGAAAAACTAGTCGCAAAACACGGCGCTAAACCTGATGCAAATTGCACTGGGTTTAGCTTGAAATTTAGCAAAAGGATGCAAAAAACACCTAAAATAACTCCTACTTGTGAAATTGCACCAACTTGGCAAAGGAAATGAAGAACAATACATTAAAAGGGGCTATAGACACACAAAAAAGGAAGAAGAAATGGACTTTAATTACAATGTTTTTATTGTAGTGATTGTTTAAACATCAATAGTTGGTTTTCTGCGCTTGAAATTTCTCTTTCTTGCACAAAAGAAAAAAAAATATGTTACCATATTTGATGTACAATTTTATTGGATTTTGTAGCACCATGAACGGATAGGTCTTTGCAATCCCTTGGACTCAAGTATACAAAGACTTGTTGCGGATATATATAACTATGTTTAGGTTTGTATACCATTTGTTACTTTGAATCTTATTTTAAAAACATTAATATATATAAATTTTTATTTCATGGTGAAGCGAGGTACAAAAATTTCACATAAAAACAATTCCAATATGTCAAAGGGCACAATTACAATTGATTTTGTAATGATGATGTATCAAATAAATAGTCAACAAACTTAGTTAAGGTACACATCGAGAGTCTAATAGCATGCAATTAAAACGCTTAAAATTTTTAATTTTCTAAAACAATAGACTATGCTACTAACATCTTTTGTTTTAAGATTTATACCCTTACCCCTGGCATTTCTATATAATAATTTATATAGTTAAATACAAGGGATAAATGCAAGAATGACAATACCATCCCTATCTGGGGAGCCAGACCATTGGCTGCAATGTTATCCTCCATTCAGTTAGATTATCCACTTGACGAGATATTCACTTATATTATTATAAAATGTAGTGTTATCAATGAATCTTAGAATACTAACTATTAAGAGAACTTTAATGAATTTGAAATGAACTTTAAACGATATTTTGAAGTTTCCTTCGAAGATTTTCTTGTTTCTCGCGGTCCAAATTTTCCAACAAATGAATCTTGGGAGAGGTTGTCATGCTCTAGCAAAGTCTGGTTTTTGGTTGAAAGAGCCCTTATAGTGATCTTTCCAGCTAAAAAATAGATCATTCCAGTTCGTTGGCATTGTAATATTCATCTTTAAATCTCTGAGAGCATTACTCCAAACTTTTTACGTGAATTTGCATTCAGTAAAAACGTGCTCCAGGATTTCCTCCACCTGTTTGCACAGGATGCAACGCAGTGGCCCTACGATCCCTCCCCTCCTCAAATTCTCGGCTGTGAGAGTTTTACGATGGGAAAGGATCCAAAAAAAGACGTTGACCTCTGGAAAACCATCGCAGCTCCAAATTTTATTCCACCTATTGTATTTTATGTACATTTTCTTATTTTTATAAACCATATGATAGCCTTCTTTCACCGTGTATGAACCGATCTTTTTCCAACCCCAATTGTGGTTGATTCCATGAAGGTGGGTAACACGTTTTGGCCAAATTTGGCTATGAAAACCTTCTTTTTTACTTGTGCTAGACAGAAGCCCTCAAAACGCATATATGCCATGTGAATTTTGACTTGCAGTGAAAAAAAAATTGTAGAATATTATGTTGGCTTCCCAATGATATTTTTTTTAGATATTTCGATGTCATTTAACGTGTGAAATTTTGCATTTAATGAACTGTGTGACCTTAAAAATTTGAAGAAGTTAATAAGTGGCTCATGTTCAACCCCAATAATTCAATATTACATTAATAATTTCAATATATATATATATATGAGCATGATCTACACAAAATGCACTGTGGTCTGCATATTTTTTTGTTCATTTATTTCGCAATATACAATTATTTATTATTTTTCGAAAGTGACCACATCTCATTTCAGCATCATTTTATACACATGTGTGTCCATTCCATCTTTTTTTCACTGTTTTAAAAAATTGAAAAACCAAAGATACCCTTTTGAAGAGGACACGTCGATGTGTGGGCAATGTATTTTAAAGAAATTTTGGATGTCTATATTTTACCCTACGGATTTTTCTTTGAGCTGCTTCAAAGTTGTTGTCTGGTTTTCTAAGTGTAAGTTTTAGAACTAATTAAAAATAAAAACCCATATGAATGCCAAACGCATGCATACTATCTCAATATATAGGGGATTTGGTGACAAATCTAACGATATGAACTCCGCTGAGTTGTGTGCCATGAATGGCAGGGTTTACACCCTTAGAAGACACAGAGAAACATTGATTTTTTTGTAAGAGGTATAAATCTCTATTTTTCAGGCCCTCGATCGAGGTCTAGAGCTTGATCGAGGTATTTAAATTCCTCGATCAAAGTTTTAACGAAAGCTCGATCGAGGGTTTATTAAACCCTCGATCGAGGGTTTGATAAACCCTCGATCGAGCTTCCTTTAAAACCTCGATCGAGCTACCGTTAAACACTCGAAAAAAAACTAAACCAAAATACCAAAAGAAGTTTATTAATGGCTAGATTTGAGAAAGTTCTAAGTGTGAGTAATTAAAGGCTCGTGGCTCTAAAATTTCTTTTGTTTGTACCAGTCCATGATTCAATGAATCCATAGTCACAGGTAGTAATTTAAGTTATTTAATGAAAACATCTAATGCGTATATCTCTATGTCGAAACCGTTTTCCATGTCGATGTAGGCCACTACCCTCTTTATTGTCTTACCAAAAGGAATGATAATGAGGAAGAAGACCATGATGTAGATACAATAAACCCTTCAATGCATCCTAGCATGATAACTCAAAACTTTAACCGATAGTTGTGAAACCGGTGAAGCCAGGGATTCATTTTGGGGCTTTAACAATAATTTTAGAATCCGTGAACTACGTGCATTTAATTTTTTTATGCTTATAATCAAGTAGTATCATGATGTGTTTCCATTAGAATTCAACATCTAGCTTGTTTATGTCATCAATGGTTGGAAAGGAATTTCAACATCATTTGATTCCTATCAGCAATATATCTAATGTATATACAACGTAGTAGATAAATGTAGTGAAAGGTTTTAAATACTAAAAATACTTTGCTCCTTCGTATATAATTTTTAATTTGAAAAAACTAAAATTATGTAATATGACTTTGAAAACACTAATTTTTATCTTAATCGTCATGTTCTATTCCACCCTACGCTCTAGACTTTAAATATCTGGCCGGAGGATCTATATCGTAGGTAGATTGTAGTCCTGGGAATCCAGGTCGAGTGGACACAACTCATTTAGGTTCAGCTCATCAACTGAATTGCATGCAGCATTGTCATAGTATTCTTATTGCATTGAACCAAGGAGAGCAATGATGCATGCAATTCAGTTGATCAGCTGAACTTAGGCGAGTTGTGTCCACTCAACCTGGATTCTCAGGACTACGATATACCTATGATATAGATCTTTGGGACAAATATTTAAAGCCTAGAGCTTAGGGCGGAATAGAACATAACAATTAAGATAAAAAGTAGTGTTAAATTTTGAGTCATATCACATAATTGTAGTTTTTTAAAATTAAAAATTATATATTAAGGATCAAAGTATTTTTAGTACCTTTAGAGAGATGAAAATGTGAGTATAAAAAAAAAAAATTCATTTCTTTGGGTTATATCAATGTCCATTGTTTACTCTTCAAAATTGTTATTGTGCCACACATTTGCAGTTAATCTTACTAGTAAATTATTGAATGACATTAGAATTTACATCAATAATACGTGACTAAACATGATACTAATTCTCATTTCGACAAGAATTGAAAATGTTCAATGACATGAATTCAAATGGGGATGCAAATACAAGGTGTCCAAGCATCTTTTGGAAGAATTCATTAAATCAAAAGCTCGATCGAGCTTTTAAAAACTTTAACTAAAAAAATATTCGAGTGCCCATATTTGTGTGTGCACACGAATATGGACAACCAAAAATTTATTTAATCAAAGTTTTTCAAATCTCGTATTTTTCATGGAAACAAGGTCTTCGAATTCAATTGAAATCAAGCATAGAATTATATGATAATAAAATTTAATAAAACATAATTTCGACTAGAAAAATAGTACTTGTGGGTCATAGTACATACCTTGAAGAAGAAACAAGTAAAAGCGTTACTACTGCCACTTCCTCCAAGTTTTATGTGTAGATATTAGTCATGGAGTAATTGGAGTTATAGATGTTGGATTAATAGATGATCAATCATATCTATAAGTCCGATTACTCCACGACCCATAGCTACAAATGAATATAAATGACCCTTTTATATCCAGCAAACACAGTGAATTATATCAACGGTGTGTTGCCTATTTATAGTAAAAATTATTAAAGACCCTCAACCGAGCTTCTTTTAACCTTCAATCGATCTTTTTTTTAACCCTCAATCGAGGGTTTGTCAAAACCTCAAACTAGGGTTAACTAAAACCTCGATCGAGGGTTTGTAAAAAGCTCGATCAAGGTACATTTTTGTGTTTTTTTCTGAAATTGCGTTGACAAAAATTGTAACCCACCTCCATGGATGCACCCTTGTCTGTTATATTTTTATGAATTGGAGCATGCCCGTGCAGAAGCGAGAGGAGTGATTTGTAATCTGTTTTAAGTTGCGCTGGAAGTTCCAAGATCTTCCACCCTTTCCATCTACCACTTATTGCCCAGTCAGATAAATTGTGGAGAGTGCTGATGTTGTTGCAATCAAACCAAGTCTTCATCTCATTTAATTCCTGGTGAAAGTTAGACGGGGAATTCGACCTAAGTTTATCATACCAGATTTTGATTCTTTTTCAATTTCCTCTTGTTCAATAAACATTTTATTAGATGATGTACGTTGCCTTTTTGTAGAGATCCGAAATTGGAAACCTAGCTTTTCTCATATTAATATTCTCAACACAAATTATTCTGTTGCCTGCCATGTATTTTTTTTTGAAGGGCCTTTTTCCACCAAGCATTTTCACCAGAGACTACTCTCGATAAAAGATTTGCGTCGAGAGCTAATTTCTTGATTTGAGGATCTCTTACTCTCGCTCCGCCACATTGCTTTAGGCTACACACGGTGTCCCATTCTATCCTATATGAGTATATCATTGTATGATATAGGTTGGATGAATTGTTTTCTAGCAAGCATGGCTTGTGGAGTGATTCCTTTCTTGAGGAGTAATTGATGGTGTTACCTATTTTAAGGGTCTCTCTATATAGGTTGGTATTATTATTGAAGTGAATGTATTTTGGTTGTTTTTTAAGTTTAAGGTTTCTATATCATTTGCGATTCAAATTTTGATTAAGGATCACTACCAGTGATATAAAGCACCATCTTTGGCCCAAAAAATTGCAAGTTTTTTTTTTTGCTTTTGCATATTTTTTAAGGAAAAAAGAGGACATCGAAATTCGACTTTATTTATGAAACTTTTTCTACAAAATATCAAGAAATTGATTGCATATATTCTTTCCTCTCATCAAGACACCAATTTTGAAGAAAAAATTCATCCATATCGAATTCTAAAAAGTGAAGTTATTGTTGATTTAAAATCAATTAGTTTTTAGGGTATTTCTAGAGATAACCGCAAGGATTGAAAAGATAATATATTTTGATAAATTATTTTTTGTCAAACCAACTTTCATAATTGTGTTCATAACAAATATTTTGAGAAATATTAAGGGACCTGTGCTCATTTAAATTTGTTGTTTGTAAGTGAATTTTTTTTAAACCCTAGCTCTATTTTGGAGTTATAGCAAGCAAGGTATTTTTTATACCAAAATTTAATGGTCTTAGCATGGAAGCATACATATATTATTGGGGGACTAGATATCCCACTACTTGGGGACACAAATTATATTTTAATCTAGAGGAGGTTGTTTCCATATGTTGGAGAACAATTGACCGAGAAATTCCAAAATGGATTATGAAAAAATTATTTCAGACAAGTGGTTTCATTACAAGTGGAAGTCACTTGACTAGTTTGTAAAATTCCTTAGCCCTCTCCTCATAGTATTGTTCAGACAAAAATTTCTTCTTGAAATATTTCTTAAATGTACTCCAATTAATGTTTTTCTCCCTAATTCCTTTTACTCTTTTTAGGTCCTGCCACCAAATATCTGCTTTCCCAGTGAGGTTATAAATAGCCATTATGGCTTTTAGTTGATTAGAGTAGTTATAAATTTGAAAATATTTCTTCATCCCAGACAGCCATGACTTCGCCTCTTCTCCCTTCTCAGTTTCACCAATAAAGGTTGGTGGCTTGATTTTCTTGAATTCTTCAGAGATTTCTTCATAAGGTTTAAACTTTATCTTCCTAGTATAATGATTATCTTCACTACTATCAATAGTATATTGATAATTCTTTTTATGTGAATCACCATACACCTTAGAAGATGAGCTACTTTCGATTTTCAACTGTTTCGTCTTTTTATCTTTATGTTGGTAAGGCATATCTTCACTCTCTGTTCATTTATCTTTTTCCTCATTCTGAAATCTTTCCATCAAAATATGATTTAGCTCTTCCCGAGCTCTCAGAATTCTCTCATTTTCTTTTTTGATCATTTCCATTTTTGTTCTTAGTTCCTTAACTGTTTGAAGTAGTTCCATAGAATTATTAGTTATTTCTTCTTGTATAGGTTCTCTTTGAAAATTATTTTTTTCAGTATAGGGGAACTCCTCATCCATTTATTCTTCCAATCTTTCCATACCTGCAGTTAACTTAGAAAAATTCTCTGGAAGTATAATTCAAAAGAAAAATAAAAAAAAATCAGTATGCATGTTTTAAATCTATTGTTCTATTTATGCATGTTGAGCCACATTCAGGCCTAGTGTCTGCACCTTGTGCTCTAATACCACATGTAATAACCCAAAATTCGTAAAAGATTAAAATTTTTCATGCAACATAAAATGTCAAGGTTGTTATTGCCAATGAACCATTAACTGTTAGCGGATACTCAAGCAATTATAATAACACAGAGCATTTATTTTCTTTGATTGTGTATAAATTATTAATTTATCTTAAAGTAACATGTGAGGAATGTTAAACACAATAGTTTATGTTATTCAGAAGGTGAGAAAAGAATATTGTATCTTAAACCGATGCTAAGTGTGTTATTGTCTTCTTTTTTCAAGTAGGAAAGAATCTTCGATGAGATCGGGGCTTACTTAGCTTAGAGCTAACGCAGTGGAATGATGGTTCTTTTATAGGTTCCAAACAGGTAAGCAGTTTGTTCCAGTAAAATTTTAGATCAAGAATGATACTCCACTAGCATTAGGATAAAATGCTAGTAAATAAAATGTTTGTTTGCAACTTGACCCTGTAAGAGGTAATGTTGGTATTGCTAATGTTATCAAACTGCATAAAGATGGTAAAAAAAAATTGTGAAAGGATGGGTTATGTGCAGTTAAGTTTACCACCAATATGGGATCCAATTAATTCTTCCTTCTTGTATTTTACAACTATATACTTATATGTTTAAATTTGAAAATGTTTAAGAACAATTCTACTTTTGTCCATAAGAACATAAGGACCTAACATTTTTATAAAAGGGATGATATGTTGCACATACTTGTAACCCTAACTACACATTGATGTGCAGAGGTTGAATTATGGTATTGTTCATATTCATTTGAGTTCTTGCAAATCTTTAAAACTCTCCATTAGTAAACCTTCTAAACATGTATTTTACCTAATTCCCTAGTATATAAACCTAGTTTTATATGAACTTTCAAATTACAATGGTTATATATTGTAATTTCTAAAGGTATTATTATCATAGTAGGTGTTTAGAGAAAAAATTATAACTACTTATGCTATAGTTAAACTATACATAAAACTCTATTGTAAAAGAATCACTTTCCAAAATCCAAGAATTTAAGTGGGGTACTTCTAGGGAGGATTAATTTACCCCTATCCAAGATGTCTTACATCTATATAAGTGTAAACATTGTTAAAACTATGAAGAGTATAGCTCGAATATTATTATTCCAAATTGTCTAGTATAATGAGCAAGTTTAAAAATTGTTTTTATTTATCCTATGGTTATAACCTAGAAATCAAAATAAGGCAAAGTATTATTACAATGTAATAATATAAAAGGGATTTGACTTAACACCCCAATGATTTTATGCAGGATAAGATCGGGACTTTCTACTATAGCCTGATACCCATCATTTGAAAAGAATTTGAAGGACACGTGGTTGATGATTAGGGCTTGGGGTTTCTCGTTGACTTGATCTGCCATATATATATTGCCCAAACCCTAACTTTGTGCTTGTTTGTCGGAGTTGTAGAAAGGTCGAGACGATAGCTTGTGGCCGCCATAGATTGATGTCGATCCTCCACTGCAGAAACTTGCACACAGGCCATTGTAACCTTACTGAGTTAGTATAAAGGAGTGGGTAAGAAGTTGATAACTGTTGTAAGTGGTTTTCACCTATGTAAGGAGTATTGTGGGTGTGCTTGTCTTCGTCGTTGTTCTTTCTGCGTGAGTTTTTGTTCTGTGGGAGTGTCAAAGATCTTGACAGTAAAAAGGGAGTTGTGGCTGAGGTTTTTACTGCGTTCTGTACAAACCCAATTGTAGGGATTTACCTTCTCTGATGCACCATCGAACTAGGTTTGGGTGGCTTCCATGCCTTAACTGCTGCGCGGTTTTAATAAGGTGAAAACACCTTGCTTTCCTTTCAATTTTTAAATGGCAGGGTTTTCATTATTGTTTGAAAATAAAAATAGGGTAAACTAACAGGGCTAATGTTTTACATGTGTAGGTTTCTCCAAAATCGAACTTGAAGCTGAAAAGAAATCTCTACCCACAGCCTTCAGCAAAGAGTTCCCCGTGGTAAGCCTCGGTGACATCTGGGGTTTTTCCTGCACATAAAGTATGGTGGAAAGAGATGGAACTACCATGTGTTTTGGTTGTAGACTCGGTCGCGGTCGTTGTTTGCTCTGTTTGTTCTTTTAAATTTTAGCTTTTAAAATCTCTCATGGTTGTTTGTAATGAATAGATAAGGCTTTCACAGCCGTGACTTCATGGTTTTGGCTTCGAGCCTTCTCGGCTTTAAATGAAATAGATGATAATTTTTTTTTTAAAATTTTGGCTCTAATTCGTAACTGTATTGTCAGGCCACTTGGTGGTTTCTTGAAGATTTAAATTAGATTTTTACAGAAGATTGAATGACCGTAATTTTAGCAATTTTCGAAATGGTGAAAGGCTTTCATAGCCGTAACTGATGGTTATTTATTTTTTATTTTGTGACTTCTGTTTAAATTGAAGGAATCATTTTTTATCAGGATTAAAGGCCTAAACATATAATATGAAAGGTCGTAGGCCATAATATATTTATTTAGTTTCTTTTTTGTGAACAAAGGAATTTTTCACAGCTTAGTGTTGATTCAGTAGTATTTCAATTTGGTTTATATTTAGGTATAATTGGTTTATTGTAAATATTTTAATGTTATTTACTTTTCAATGGACAGAGTTACTAAATTAGTAAGATATTTTGTTTCTTATTAAAGGACTATATTTGAATAATCTTTGGTTTAGAATTTATTTTACTAGCACTAAAATTAATTATTACTGTAATAAATTCTAGAAAAATACTGCTAGGTTTTAGTATTATAAAATTTTACTTATTTCTATTGTGAACAGCGGATCTTTTGTAAACCCTACAATTCTTAATGGTGTATAGAGCTAGTGTTTTTGTTTCCCTAAACCTAGTTTACGAATTCTCAAGAATGAACTAACTAGGTAAATAGTTAATCTAATATTGTTTACTATATTAAACCTAGTTTAAATATTTTAAGGTACTATATTATTTATTTAGGTCTACTTACTAAATTTATAATTTTTAACTTAACCAGTTTTACTCTATAAAATATTATACTTACTATTATGTATTATTTTAAACTTGTTCTTCTATCTTCAATTAATTATTTTAACTACTTTGAGTAGATATTACAAATGCAACTAGGTATTGTAAATAATTTACACAAATCCTATAGAAAGTAATTATTTTGCTTATGTATTCCAGTTTGTTGATGAATCCACTTATCTGAAATAAATATGCCTGCTGTACTAGAGTACCGCCTTGCAAGAGGTGTGGAAAAATACAGTTTAGGTAATTTTTTCTATCTACCATTACCCTAAACTAGCTAGTTACTAACTTCCATAGCATAAATAACTTTTCTTTCTTAATCCTTATAGCAATAACCTAACCATATACTATAATCATGAGAAACTCTTAAAATTTTATGAAGCAGTAAATAAAATAATAACTGAACTTAAACAAGTAGAACCTGTCAAATAGATGAGGTGACAACAGCTTAAGGAGGTTGTTCCTCCCAACCAACTCCTGGAGAAGAGCTAGACTGCAATTCTTAGGACCCCCGAGCCTGTTTCCTGGTCCTCCTGGTAGAGTACTGGGTGAGAGATGTAGTCTTGAGATCCTCTGCAACTCCACTGAGTATTCAGTAGTAACTCAGCTCTGCTTACAACAATTTGAACTCAGCTTAGAATAGCTGCACTAGTTCAAACTACAACATTTATCCCCTCAAACTTACTTCAGCTAGTCCGCTCCATCGAATTCACATGTGCACTTCATTCACTCAGAATGATCACAAATCCAGAATGAGCAGCCTCATCTGTCTTCAATGGGTAGTTTTATTAGCATGCCTAGGTATTTTGGGTCAGTTTTTACTTAATGAGCCACCTGCTCCTGTTCCACTTTCTTGGCGAATCATGACCACGAATATAGGGAAGTTTCCACTTGCAACAGCTAGAAGTAGTTTGAGGATACTGCCACTTGTCAATATGCTCTCAACCTAGTCTCCTCCACCAAGTGGCCTGTAAACACTCATTTAACAACTTCCCTAAGCTGTTGTCTCATCTTTTATTTATTTATTAATAAAATATTCTGCAATACATTAAATTATTCTTGACCCCACTTGGTCATTAATTACAAACTTTAACATAAAATATAACATAATGTCTTCTTAAAAACATAAAATTGTTTTGCAAATTGGGGCATGTGACACAAGCAACTCTGGTCCTGGGATGGAAGATCCCACGGACGGGGGAACTCTCACCCCTGTTCAAAGCATGGATATGGAAGTCGATAAGGATAAGGGTAAAAGGCCAATCTCTGACTCCCAATCAGGGAAATCAAGATAAGGCACAAGTGGAACAGTAAAAGAAAGCTTGAAAAAGGAAGGAAACCGAAGAACGAGGAAATGTCTGCCTAAATCGAAGACTATTTCCAAGTTACAAATCAAATCGACCAGAATCAGAGAAGATATCAATTACATGAAGGAGAGAGCTCTCATAGGGAAGTTCATAGGGATCTAACCCTCGGAGAAGACCCTCACATGGTGGATTAATACCACATGGAAAGCTCAAGGCCACTATGACCTTCAACTCAGAGCAAAAGGATTCTTCATTGTAATCTTCTTCAATGAGTAGGACAAAACTAGAATCTTTGAAAATGGACCATATTTCTACAACTCAGCAGGTCTGCTCTTGGGACCATGGAAAGAAATATTCGACCCAGACAACGAGAACCACACCATTTCACTGGTCCTGATCAAAATGTATTCCCTCCCTACAGAATACTATACAAAAGAAATCCTAACCGATATTGGGAATTTGCTAGGGAATTTTGTAAAAGTATCAGAACAGACTAGTCAAATAAGATACACTTCCTATGCCAAGATCTATATATATCTAGATATCTCAACAGATCTCCCGCATGGCATATATCTAACATGGGAGGATGAATATTGGTTCCAAGCAATAGACTATGAACAACTTCTGTTCAAATGCGGAAGATGCCACGAACATGGACATCTATTTAGAGACTGTCCACGGAACAAGAAACCAGGAGGAATGAAAGAGCAAGAAAATCAAGAAGCGGGGGGATTCACAAGGGTCCAAAACAAGTAAAGAGCAGCCAAGAAATCCTATGGCCCTAAAATCTTCAAGAAGGTCCAAACTTAAAACAGTTATGAAGTTCTCCAAGAACCTCAAGAAGTAATTAATCCTGTCAATTTGAACAATAGTCAAACTCAACCTGAGAAGCCAAAAAAAGCAGATGCTCCTAAGTTTAGTGATACAAAGGATACTCCCAAGCTATCCCAAGAAAAATATCATAACCTCATCCACGAATCAATTCATTCGGTCAAAATCGAGAAAATTCCAGGTATGCTCCTTAAATTAGACTTGTCTAAAGCTTATGACAAACTAAATTGGAAATTCTTAGCAGGTATGCTAAGGGTGTTCAGATTCTTGGATCAATGGACCAAATGGGTCATGAACTTGGTATCCTCAACCTTCTTCTCTATTTTTGTTAATGGTTCACCTACACCGCCCTTCCAAAGTTCTCAAGGTATCAGACAAGGAGACCCTTTATCCCCTTTTCTGTTCATCATAGCTGCGAAAGGTTTGGGCAGAATGCTCAAGAACCTTCGAATGGAAAACAAGATTAGAGGTATAACAATCGCGAAGGATCTGGAGCTGCAAACTCATCAACAGTTTGTCGATGATACCATGCTGATGGGGCCATCAATGGTTAAAGAGGCTCGCGAAATCAAGGAGGGGTTGGACACCTTTTTGGAGGCTAGTGGTCTAGAAATCAATAAGACCAAATCTCAAGTGTACTTCTTTAATATTCCAAAAATAATGAGAAGGAATATTTTGAGAATTATAGGCTTCTCGAAGGGCGAGCTACCTTCCAAATACTTAGGAGCTCCACTGGCTGAATCGACCATCAGACAGGTCTCGTGGAAGGACCTTCTGGACAAGATCATACAGAAAATTAGCCTATGGACCTTCTGAGCCCTAAATTTCTCAAGTAGACTCATTTTGGTGAAGGTGATGCCTTTGTACATGTTCTCGGTTCTGGAAACCCCAAAATCGGTGATTAAACAAATAAGGAATTTACAAAGGAACTTTCTCTGGGGGGGGGTGACTGTCACAGAAAGTGGGCCTTAATATATTGGAAAATTGTCTACACACCCAAAAATGTGGGAGGTCTAGGTTTGCGTGACCTATTAGACTCCAATAAATCCATGGGAAAGAAAATTTGGTGGAAGTGGATAACATATGAGGAGGAACCATGGGCGAAGCTCTGACATGCCAAATATGCCCACCAATGGCCAAAACAAACGCTAATAAGATTCGGTGAGAACCTACCAGGATCCAGTATATGGAAGGTGGCCCAAGAAAACTGTGATCTCATCCAAAGACATAGCTTTTGGGAGGTTAGAGATGGTAATTCAGCAAGATTCGTCAGTGAGGCATGGAACCAAGACCAGAGCATAGATAATCGGGAGGATATCCCGATTCTGTCGAAAAAGCATCACTAACTCCACCAACTTCAGTCAGTAAAGGAATTATGGGACCTTGAATCCTCTGAAAAGCTTTTCAGGACGTGGAAAAGTAAATAATGGTGGCAAAGTCTGACACATATGGAGGACATTGAAAACTTTTACACAAACCTATGCTCCAGAATATTCCCATGGCACAAGGGGCAGGATAAAATTAGGTGGGGGTATTCCAACCTGGGAAGGTTCAACGTTAAAGGGGCTATTGGGGTTATGAATGAAACATATAGATAGGAAAAAGAAGCTAAATGGATGAAAATATGGGGAGGGAATTGGTGGCCCAAAATAGCAGCCTTCTGTTGGCTTGTTCTCAAAAGAAGGATCCTAACCTAGGATAACATTCAAATACATAGTTTAGTAGGTCCTTTGAGATGCAGCTTATGTGAAAAATTTAATGAAACTATCAATCACCTGCTTGATGAATGTCCAGTTGCTTCTAATATTTGGGACAAAGGAAGCAGATTGTTCAAACTCAATTCCAAGCACTCAAGTAGACCTGATATTACTATAACAGAATGGCTCAAAAAAAAATTCAATAATAAGATTTTGAACAGAATATGGGACCTGTTCCCAGGATTCGTGGTCTGAGATATATGGAAGACCTGTAACCTAAAAATATTTGAAAACAGGAATCGAAGGTGGAAGAATTATGGGTAACCTTGGTTGAACATATAAAAGAAACCATAACTCTCTCATCTTGGTCGTCAGAAGACCTGGAAGTAGATGCAACTGAAAAACAAATTCTAAAATAATGGGGAATAAACCAATTACCTCTGAATAATGTGTGCTTCTGCAAATCGATCCCGCAAATGATCAGCACGAAATTCTGGCAGAAACCTCCATCTGGTGCCTTCAAATTGAATTTTGACGAGGCAGCCAAGGGAAACCCCGGCCCTGCTAGATTTGGTGGAGTAATTAGGGATTCCCATGGCAGAATTCTAAGTATTTACTGGGGAAGCTTGGGTTCATGCACCAATAACTTGGCAGAGCTGGATGGAATGATAAATGGTGTTTCTTGGGCGATTCAGAACCAAAGAACTTCGTTGATAGTCAAGGGGGACTCAATGGTGATAATCAACCTAGCCAAAAGAATAATGCATGGTGTGACAATAAACCAGGTATCACGTAACTAGAGGTGGGAAGGACGGCTCTTGACGCTCAGACAAAGACTCAAGAGCACCCTCGCGCTGGGATTTTCTCACATTAAGAGGTCAAGGAATAAGGTGGCTCACATTCTAGCGAACGAAGGGGTGGGGAAGGAAATCTCGTCCCATGCAGAAGACCACGTGGCAAAGATGGACAATAGGTTGTGGGAGAAGTGCGAGAAGGTTGCAACTGGTAAAGATGGCGGGGCCAACCCTGATCGTCCCCCGAGACAAGACAGGGGTGCGATCATTAAATCACCCGCCTCACCGCATGCAAACCTCCCCTTAGCAGCTGGCTCACCCATTAGCTCGGGATCACCGTCGAAAATCCACGTGACAAGACATGCATAAGCCAGTGTTCATTCTTCATGGTCAGGGCGGTGGGATGCTGAAGTGACGAATCCTCCACTTGGAATTAATCACACAAGATTGGATGAAGGCTCCTGTACAGATGGTGAGCATGGGAAAGATTGAGCAGACGCAGGTGATAGGCCAAAGACCGTTAAGCTGGCAGATCCGGGTTTAGGCTCAAGCCTTTAAATTTTGATCTGGTTCAGCCTCACGTGATGTGTGAAACTCAGAAGGATAGTACTTGCTGGTTAGCTGGTGGTGATATTTCTAGTATGGGTACTGCAACTAATTTTCGAATTCGGTTGAGCACCATAAGGCCATTAATTGAGGATCCAATGACCAATCTCTCGCACGTATTAGGGGATTGGATCAGGCTCAGAAAAATTAAGAGCCGTAAGTTAGATGTTTCCCAAGGCCCAATTTGGAAACAAAGGAGGAAGTAGAGAATCAATCATTCCATTGCCCATTGCAACAACTCATTATAGGCACGAGGAAGGGAAGAGGACCACCAACGGCCGGATCTTTCTGGTATCTGTCTTTCATCTTGAGGTCAATCGGATCTGTGTGTCATGTTATAGCATGCCTCATCAGGGGAGGAGGAGGAGTGACCAAAGCATCAGTACTTCCATGTTGGATGGTTCGGCCAACTCTAACTCCTCGGTCGATAAAGGCCCATCCCCATTGCTGTTCAATTGGGGAGCCCAACATATGGTTGAAAGCCTGGCAAGGGTGGAAACGGTGATAGCTATCAAGGAGACGGATTTGATTGGAGAGTACGAAAATCACCAGGGCAGACCGCTCATTGCAAGCCCGTTCTGGACGGGGCGTATCCTGTTGGCAAGTGAAATTCAGGAAAACCTCTAGACAACGCGGGGAATCAGAGAAGTGCTGGTGATCATTAGAAGTAGCCAACATGAATCAGTCATGGGATTCCGAATGTTGGATTCAATTGTCAGTGAATTGCAAGGTAGACTTGGAGAACACCCTGTTGCGCCTCCTCCATCTCTAGCAATCCCAACCTCTGAGTGAGGCTGGGCTACCCTGTCTCGAGGATTTTTGTTTGATTGTCAAAATCATTTCTAGTCCAGGAATGGACTTAACCTTGTTTAGTTATTTTTTGCGAACCCGGGCTTTCTCTCAGTCCTAAGGATTGTGATGTACATACCCTGCTTATCTTTGTTAGTTATGTTCTGTTCTGTTAGTTCTCATGAGCTTAAATTTTACGCTCAAGTCTATAGGTTTTGATTTATGTATAGAGGGGACGGTAGTTCCTAGGTTCTTCTTCTCTCTAGAAGGGAAGAGAGTGAAGCTTAAGTTGTTGTGGGAAGACTCTCTGTGTTAAAGCTTCGCCCGGACCAGCAACCCCATCGATGGCCGAGCCTGACTGTATCTTTTTTAAACTTTTTATACCATCAGTAATACAAAGTTCTTTGCTTACTAACAAAAAAAACATAACCCTTGATGTATGTCAAAATGGAATAAAATAATTTCAAATATGGCTAAACCCAACCCTTGCGCAACATTATAATGAATTACATAATGTGACAAAACCCATTAAGGAACATAACCATCATGCAACATGACAATGGATGAATGTTGCGATCCAAACTAACTCTTAATCAATGTGGTAATCCAATGTGGCAATTAATAAATGTCACTATGCGACAATAACATTAAAAAATGTACCAAAGATAATGAAACGCTTCATAAATATTCCAAATAACAAACTAAAAATTTATATGACAACAATGTTGCAATCTAACATAGCATTTATTAATTGTTGCACTCTTATAATCTAATAAAATCTTTCATGAACATGGCACATATGTATCTCAAATGGTATTATAAATTAAATAATTTATAATACTATTAAAAATTAAATAACAATTAAACAAAAATAATATATATTAAATTACACTATTTTTTAATTAATATTTTTATGTAAAAAATATTATCAACAACTTTTGTATATAATAATAAAAAAATTTAACAATAATATGATTTAAGGTTTGTTCAGAAACAAGCCAGTTGGTGGAAAAGTTTTCTCCATGGGTTTGAGTTTTCTCCAAATATGAATAAGGTAATACTTGTTCAGAATCGGATGGGTCTCGGTACGGAAGAGAAGTAACGAAGTAAGCTATCACTAACGAAGTCAGGGCATAGGTGGACCCGATGCAATGACATATTGGAAAAAAAACCATAGTAAAGAGGTCAATTTTGTGGAACCATGGAGAGACTTACCTTCCCGAGGCTTTTTAAAATATTTTCTTATAATTTTTTAAATTGAACAATTAAAAAGCTTTTGAACATAAATATACTTCACATTACTTGGTCCAATTAGAATAAATATACCCCCACATTACTTCGTCCAAGTCAAATAAATCCTCGTCCAAGTCAAATAAATCCAATGATATAGACATCTTGTGTGAAGCCAAATCTCAGATTTTGGTTGCCAAAGCCGTGGGTATTACGAACTTGGTGATTTTTTTTAATGACTTTTCTAATTAATGGTTCTTGCGCTGGATCTTATAATTGCGGATGTATTTCAGTCAACTGCACAGTTACTACACAATCAGTCCGTCATCCGCCCGGCAAAACTTTGAACAGACAGTATTCAAACCCCTCACCGCATCCATGAACACGTTCTAACCGGCTATTTACCTCTTGGTTTGGCAGTAGTGCAGCTCATAGATTTCAGAATGGGGAGTGGAAATTGCATAATAGATCACCTCTCACATATTCTATCTTGTTTCTTTCTCCTCCTGTTGCTTCAGGGGAAGCTAGGCGATGCCGCAGACGCATCTTCCGACAGAATAATGTTAGGCGCCTCTCTGACTGGTAGCCAGACCAGGGTTTCTAAGAGCGGTACCTTCAAACTGGGATTCTTCAATCTCACTAGCAACAACGTTAATAAATGGTATATAGGTATTTGGTATGCCACGGAGTCTCAACATACAATTGCTTGGGTAGCCAACAGAGAACGGCCATTGCAGAACACGTCCAGCGTTTTTAAGCTCACAGAGGACGGGAGTCTCCTTCTCTCTTATGGGGGATCCATCGTCTGGTCCTCCATGGCAAACTGGCCGAAGAAGCGCCCTTCTTCGGCTGTGATGATGGATTCTGGTAACTTGGTGGTGCTGAGTGCCGAGAATACCTCTGAAAGTATTTGGGAGAGCTTCGACCATCCTGGAAATACATGGTTGTCTGGAATGAAGATCAGTGTGACCCAGAAGCTAACTTCCTGGAAGAGCACATGGGATCCGAGTCCAGGCCCCTTCGGCCTTCAGATGGATGCCGCAGGAACCAACCAGCTCGTTTTGGTGTGGAAGAATCAGATCAACTACTGGCAAAGCCGTGTCTGGAACGACCAAACCTTCAGCGATGTTCCAGAGATGACGCAGAATTACATCTTCGATCTCATCTTTTTCAGTAATGGTTCATACAAGTATTTCACTTATTTTGTGCAGCCCCAATTCACATATCTATCGCGTTTCGTCCTGGACGAGGCGGGAGAAATTCGATTGTACATTATGTTGGCAAACAACGAATGGAGCATGTTGTGGGCACAACCCAAAGATCAGTGCGGTGTGTATGACCAGTGCGGCGCTTATGGATCTTGTAACGGCAACACATTACAGTCTTGCAACTGCCTCACGGGCTTTGTCCCCAACAACACCCAAGAATGGGACTCTCACCAGTGGTCAAGCGGCTGTGTTCGGAAGACGCCATTACAGTGCAGCCATGCCGGAAAGCGGACCAACACTGTTGAATTTTTAGAGTTCAGTGCCAAATATACGCCCCCTCAAGGGATTCAATACAGAGGGCAAGGGAAAGAGCAGTGCCATGCCGCCTGTCTCAGCAATTGTTCGTCCACGGCATATGCCTATCTTGATAACAGCACTTTGGAGGCATCATGTTTAATGTGGTTCGGTGAACTGCTAAATCTGTCCGATGCGGCCTCCGACGGGATCTCTCTGTTTGTTATGTTAGATAACTCTGATTTGCCGGACTCTTCTACTTCCAAAAGTAAGACAACTGATCTTGCTGGCTTAGTGGGTGGTGTTCTGAGTGGGCTGGTTGTTACTCTGGCCTTTGTGATGCTGTTTTTTTGGTATTGCAGGCGCTTGCGGTCGTCTGTAACAAATTACCAGCCGGGAATGCTGACCGTAATTACTTACAGAGAGCTAAAGAGCGCAACGAAGAACTTTTCTGAGAAGCTGGGACGCCGGGGTTTCGGTTCCGTCTTCAAAGGGACTCTAAGAGACTGCTCTCTGGTGGCCGTCAATAAATTGGAGGGTGCAAGCCAAGGAGAGAAGCAATTCAGCTCGGAGGTGAGCACTATTGGAATCATACATCATATAAATTTGGTCCGGCTACTGGGATTTTGCACCGAGGGCTCCAGAAGACTGTTGGTGTACGAATACATGCGCAATGGCTCCTTCAACTCCTTATTCCACAAAACCCAGCGCGATGATCAGATTCAGAACAAGGTGCTGGACTGGAAAACGCGCTTCAACATAGCGGTTGGAACTTGGGACTGCCCGGGGAATTGTCTATCTCCACGAAAAGTGCAGGGATTGCATCATCCACTGCGACATCAAGCCAGAAAACATCCTGTTGGATTCCAATTTCTGCCCCAAGTTGGCCGATTTCGGGCTTGCGAAGCTGTTAGGCAGAGAGTATAGTAAGGTCCTTACGACCATGAGAGGAACCAGAGGGTACTTGGCACCTGAGTGGCTATCCGGCCTACCTGTCACTCCCAAGGCCGACGTGTATAGCTTCGGCATGACATTGATCGAGATCATTGCAGGGCGGAGAAACGTGGTAGGGGTCTTGCAATCCGGCGAGCTCTTCTTCCCTGCGTGGGCTGCAATGCAGATCAACAATGGAAATTGGTCCTTGACAAGAAATTGATGCATGATGCAAACGCGGAACAAGTGAAAAGGGCTGCAATCGTGGGAGTATGGTGCATCCAAGACGACGAAGATGCAAGGCCATCGATGAATGAAGTGTTGCAAGTATTGGAAGGCACTGTAGAGGTGCCGCCACTTCCCCAATTCCCCAATCTCTGGTTGATTAATAGGTCAGTAGCACAGTAATCTCCATACAGTTTAATGTAACTTGAGCAGTTATCATATATAATCTAGTTAGTCTTTAATTCTAGGATGTTATATTCAAGTTAATTTTGTTAATTCAATTAATAAAATTTAAAATCTCAAATAATATCTAAATCCTAATAAGTTTTCTACATGCCTTAATAATCATGTATAATAAATATATAATTCTGCATGCCTGCATGCCTTGGTAACCATGTGCGCTTTCGATTTTCTTTGAAATTTCAGTTTCTGTGGATTTTATTAATAAATCTCCAGTGATCTCTATGTCAATGTGTTTTATTAATAAATCTCCCTTGATCTTTTAGTGCATGTTAATGTGTTTATTAACCAATATCCAGCTTGTATACTACATGTTATTGTATGTAAAGAGTATAATAAACTTTAATGTACGAAGTTAAAATGAGTATATACTTTTACAAATTGAAGTTAAGAATTATTCCATATATTACTAATGAGAATTACTTTTGTTACAATTTATTAATATTTAATTTTTATTTGAATAAATACTTAAAAGTCAAGTAAATTTTTTTTTATAAATTTATCAAATTTAAAAAGAGATCAAATTTTTTGAAATATAAATTTTATAAATTTTTATACCTTAATATCTCAATATTAATATATAAATTGGTATTCCATATCATTACTAATTATTCCATATCATTACTAATAAGAATTATTCCATATCATTACTAATAAGAATTAATGTTGTTACAATTTTTTATTATTCAATTTATTTTGAATAAATACTTAAAATTCAAGTAAATTTTTTTTTATAAATTTATAAATATAATAAATTTATCAAATCTAGAAAGAGATCAAATTCTTTAAAGTGTAAGTTTTTATAAATTTTTATACCTTAATATCTCAATATTAATATATAAATTGGTATATAATTAATTTTTTTTTACGAAAACGGTTAGAATTTTATTAATGGTCTGGCAAAAAGGCTGCCTGATTCTTACAATGCTTGTTCCAGAGTTCTACACTGAACTTCCTCTTCATTTTGTTGTTTTTGACAAAAGCTGATCTTGAACTCATTTGGAGAATCAGCATGACTCAAAGGATCAAAAAATCAACAGCTAGCAGCTTTAGCCTTAGGGAATCCTGACATTTGAGAGATCTCTATTAATTATCAGCTGGCTTTTATTCAGCAGGGTGCCCCGGTTGGCTTCAGCATCTGCCAGGCTGTTTAAATTCCTTAAGACATGATGGGCTTTGATAGATCTGAAATGAGACAAAAGGAGAAGAATTTTCCTGTGGATTTGGACAAGATTGATGTTCGTTGGCATTTTTTTAGAGCGGAGAGCTTTGATAATTAATCTCAAGTCACCAAAAATAGAGAGCTTTTGAATATTCAACTTTCTCGCTTGATTTAGGCCCTGCCACAAAGCCAGATACTCAGCCTGGTTGTTTGATGCGAGCCCAAGACCCCAGGCGTAGGACAGGTGGAGATTGCCGTCAGGTTCAATAATGATGCCTCCTCCCCCAGCTTGACCGGGATTCCCTTTCGAGGCCCCGTCAAAGAAAAAACACCATTCGCCAAGAGCAGATATCCACTTTATAAATTCCTGTTCTTCGAGTCTAATTTCCCAGTTCGCCGTTTGAGGAGGATTGCTGGTATCTTTGCTTTGAGGATTTAGATGAAATTCCTTCACCCAGCGCTCTTCTTCAGTAGAGAGGGTGGCCTTATTGCTTATTCCAGGCTTACAATTCAGAGCTTCTGATAGCATGATTTTAGCTTGAATAGCCAATTGAAGAGGGAGTCTGCTGGTTTCTTTGAAGACTCTATTGTTCCTTTCCAGCCATATTTTCCAGCATAAAAATTTAGGAATCCACATCCAAATGGTTTTGAGAGTGATTTTTTTGTTTAAGCTAAAGGGAGATAGTGCAAACCAATCGCTGATGAGCTCCGTAAATGTTCCAGGTAAAGTGACAGCAATTGGCGAGAGCATGGCTTTCCAGGCTTCCTTAGTGAAATCGCAGAAGAGGAATAGATGATCAACTGTCTCCTCAGCGCTGGTGCAAAGAGGGCAATGAGATGGCAGCGCCCAGCCTTTTTTCCTTAGATTGTCTGTGGTCAGAATTCCATTGTGGAGCACAGTCCAAATAAAAATATCAATTTTTGGAATTGACTGGTAATGCCACAGGGATTTCCACGGTGCTGGATTTGGAGAGGCCCAAGGAATCGCCTGAATAGCAATATAACCATCAGCAGCAGTATATTTTCTAGAACGTGAGCCCCAGCCACGTTTATCTCTTGCTCTGGCACTTATGGGCGTTTTCCCTTGAAGGTGATCAAGCAGATCCATCGCTTCCTCCTGAAGATCGATTGGGTAATCACCCAAGTTCCAGCTATCCCAGGCTGCGTTTTCATCACTTCCCCAGGTCAAAATGTCCCACAGAGTGGTGTGATTATTGTCATTGAGCCAAGCTTTGATATTATCCAATTCGTGGACTTCATGAAGAGGCTGTTCTCCAAGAACAGAGTCATTCCAGATCTGGATTTTTGCTCCATTCCCGGGGATCCAGGAAAGCTTTGAAGTGAAATGCGGGATAGATTTTTTGCAGAGCAAGAAGATTGGGGACCCCTTCTGCACTTTTGTGTCCCTTTCCAAGCATCTTTCCCTATCTCCTTTAAAATATTTTTTCTTGAGAATTTGTTTACTCCAGGTTCTTTTCCCAGTGATCATATTCCAAAGGATCTTGCCACCCATGGCCATATTTTGGGTTGACACATCTCTAATTTGAAGCCCCCCTCCATTTTGGGCTTCATAACCTTGTCCCAGCTCACCAGATGCAGTTTCTTTTCATTATTTCTGCCACCCTCCCAGAGAAATCGACTGAGCAGCTCAGAAATCTTATTGGTAATGGTCTTGGGAGCAAGGAGGACTGAACATTGATAAATGGGAAGGCTGGCTAGCACAGAGTTCATCAAGATTACCTTACCTGCTCTATTGAGCCATTTTGCTCCTCACGCCTGGATTTTATTTTTTAGCCTGTCCAACAGAGGCAGCCAATGAATAACTTTCGGGGAAGCTTTAAAAATTGGAATGCCTAAATAAGTAAAGGTATCCCAGGCTGTAAGGCCTTCCATTTCAAGAATCTGGGATATCTCCAGCATTTCTCGGGGAGTACAATTCCAACCAAAGATCTTGCTTTTTTGGTAATTTATTTCACTTCCGGAGCTGTTTTTGTAGAAGTCCAGTTCTGCTTTGAATTTACCAGCTGTGTTGAGGTCGGCTGCGCCCAATAGCAGGGTATCATCCGCAAACTGGGCGTGATTGGCCTCCTTAACCTTAGGGACAATTCTGATACCTGAAAGAGATCTGTTCTGGAGTTTTCTGTTCAATTGGAAGCTTAGAACAGCGGCTTGGAGGACAAAGAGCACAGGGGAAAGAGGGCAGCCTTTCCTCAGTCCTCTTGAGGCTCTGAAGAAGCTGGTGGGCCGTCCATTAACCAAATGAGCAATCCAGGGGGTAGAAATGCAAGCTTTAACCCATTTTATAAATCTCTGATTGAATCCAAAGTTGCTCATGGCAGCAAAGAGGAAATCATGCCTGACTCTATCAAAGGCACAAGCCAGATCCAGTTTTACTACCATGCCTTTTTCCTTTTTCCTGTAGCTGGTGTGAATGGCTTCTTGGACAAGGATAATATTGTCCAGAATTTGTCTTCCTTTCACAAACCCGCCTTTATTTTCCGGGATCAAATTTGGCAATAAGTTTTTCAGTCTGTTAGCCATAATTTTAGTAACAATTTTATACCCCGTGTTGCAGAGGGATATAGGCCTGAATCTGCTGAAATTTTTGGCTCCTTTTTCTTTTGGGATAAGTGCCAAGAAAGAGGAATTTGTGCTGCCCCCCAGCTTGGAGCAGTTCTGGGCCTTCTTAACCATTCTGTACAAGTCTGATTTGATGGTGTCCCAACAAGAAATGTAGAACCGGGTTGTGAATCCGTTCGGCCCAGGAGCTTTGTCCGGTTCCATTTTAAACAGGGCTTTCTTGATTTCCCTAATGCTTACAGGTCTGTTCAACAGCTGGTTATCATCATCATTGATCAATTTTGGAACCTCTGATAAAGGATAGGACTTTGGGTCCACCGGAGCTGAGTCTGGAGCAGAGTAAAGGTCTTTGAAATAAGAATGGGCAGCCTCCTTGATTTCATTGAAATCTGTTATAACATGGTCTTGCATTTGTATTTCATTAATGGAATTATAGATTTGCCTGGCCTGAGCTTTCTTATGGAAAAAGGTTGTGTTTTTATCTCCAGCTTGGAGCCAAAGCGTTCTTGACTTGGTTCTCCAATATATCTCCTCTTCTCTACAAGCTTTGTGGTAATTCCTTTGAAGTTCAACCTCCCGATTAAGCAAGGAAAGAGTGACTGGGGACTCTTCCAAGACTAGCTAGTGCCTCTCCAGGGATTTTTGAGCTCTTTTCCTTTCATCCGTGGGGGAACTAAGTCCTTTGGCCCAAGCTTTCAAAGCAGTTTTAAGTCTTCTGAGTTTGCTTTCCCAGACAAAGAAAGGGGATCCGAAGGCAGGCTCATTCCAGGAATTGGAAACAATCTCATGGAAGCCATCCATATTGACCTAGATTGGGCTGAACCGAAAGGGGATGGGGCCTAGCTTTTTCCCGAGGTAGAGGGATAGTGAGATCGGCTTGTGGTCAGAGGTATAATGCGGGAGGGTCTTGGAGGACGCCATGAGACCTAGCGTGAGGAAGGAGGAATGGATAAGGAAGCGGTCAAGGCGAGCAGCAATATGGCCAGGTCCAATCCTTTTGTTGGTCCAAGTAAATTTCCCATTTTTAGGAATGATGTCTTCAAGGTCCCAGTCCAGCATCAAGTCTTCCACCCATTCTCTTGCAGGGTCCCGGACAATCGAACCCCCTCTTTTCTCAGCCAATGCAAGGGTAACATTAAGGTCCCCGGCAACTATTAAGTTTTCAGGTTTATGCTGGTTGAGAAAGAACTTTAATGAATCCCAGCATTCTTTTTTCTCTGCGAACAAAACAGGAACATACATATTAAAGATACTTACAGAGTGACCGGAGTCTTTGTGAAGCAGCTTGGTGAATAACCAGTGAGTGGTTCCATTTTCTTCAATCAGGTCGAGCTTTGAAGAGTCCCAAAACGTTGCCAGGCCTCCCAAAGCTCCTCGAGCACTCACAGCCCTGCCCGGGCCTATCTTCCAGAACGAGTTACTTGCTCGGAGGAGGGCCTCCTCCTCCATCTTCGTCTCCTGGATTAGGAGGACTTCCGGCATCATAGTTCTTACTAGATCTCTTATGGATTCTTCTTTTATGGTGCTGCCAAGTCCTCTGCAGTTCCAGGAGACATACTGCATTATTTACCAGGTTGAGGAGGGTGACCCCCTTTCGGGTTTTTCCCAATTTTCATTCCGGATCTGGTGTTCATCATTTCTGGAATGGTATGCGGTGAGCCTTGGACCACATCCTTATAGGACTGCTCTTCCCTTCTTTTCTTCTCAGGTTTTCGTCCCCGCTTTGGCTGATTTGGGGTGCCTGACGGGCTACTAATTTCAGTATCTCCTTCCTCTGATGATTCGGCTCATGTTTCAGATCCCAAGCTTAGGGGTTCTTTTGACGGACTGGGGATAGCAGGGTGAGGGGTTGAGCTGGTTGGGCCTTGAGACGCCCTAACTTCTTCCTTTCCTGGCGCGCTGGAAGGACTTTGGGCTTCATCGGGGTTTCCTTGGGGGCTGGATTTTGAGTTGTCTCCCTTTGGTGGTTCCTGGGTCGCTTTCTCCTTGCTTTTGGTACTGTTAGGGTTTTTCCCTTTCTTAACTTTCTGCCAGCCTTCCGCATCTTCTTTCTCCTCGGCTAGCTTGGGGCAGTTCCTTTGGAAATGGCCGTGCTCTTGGCAGTTTCTACACTTGAATGGCAGGTGTTCATAGTCTAGTTTCTGGTAATGGGTCCAAGATCCGACTGATAGCTTTACTGCCTATGGGAGGCCGGCTTCAAGATCCACTTCAACACAGATTCTGGCATAGGTATATTGTCCTTTGTTGTCTTCTTTATCAATGAAACGACCGATTCCGTTCCCTATTCTCTGCAATGATTCAAAATCCCAGCAATGCAATGGGAGGTTGGGGAGCTTGACCCACACCGGCACCTCTTTGGGAAGATCGACTGTAGGGTCAAATTTCGGTGACCATTTGTTCAAGTAAAGGCCCTGCGTCCCCATGAAGTAGGGGCCATTTCTTAAAACCAAATCCCGGTCTTCTTCTGATATGAATTCGAAGACAAAAAACCCTCTCCCCACTGGGTAGCAGGTTACCCCATGTTTCAGGTTGGGATTCTAGTTCCTTTGTATCCAGTCATCTGTGGTCTTGGTGGATGGCCAGAGACCCATGAACTGACCCACTAGACCTCTCTTGGCCAAAGACAGGGCAATTTTCATTGGTTTTTCTTCAGGAAGGGCGATATCAGGAATTTCCTCCAGCTTTGTAATGAATTTCAGGATCACCAGGCCATTGGATTTCTTCCCACTGCCAGAAAGGAGCCTTCTGAAGGCATCCTCTGCCGAAGTCGAAGGGGGGGGGGGCAGCCTCCCCACCCCCAGGTGCCGCCATACCTGCACACACACAACACGACCTCTCTCACGCGCAGGCTCAGCAGATGCGCGCAGCTCTAATTGTACTTCTAAATTGGTATATACTTATTGATATCCATATTGACTATTGTATTTGAATAATGAACATTACATTAATTGTAATACTTCTGAAGAAACTTTCCCAAGTAGTTGGTTTTGAACAACTACAAAATTACATAGTTGTAAATAGTTCTCCAAATAATATTTTCGGGAGTGTGTTTGATAATGTAAGAACTTGTTTTTGTGTTTGTGCCATTTGAACCCAGTGGTATAAGTGATCAATCCCACAACACACAATCATATCTATAGATGGAGTTTGAAAAGGTATGAACAGACACTTTGATTTTACAGTCCTCTCACCATGTAGACAGGTTGTATATAATGGTCTCAATTTAAGCACGACGCACAATCATATTTATAAACAAAGTGTAACATTAGAGTTTGAAAAAGCATGCAGAGACAATGACAGATTTTTTAGTTCTCTCATAAGGTTGTTTTATATGTAGCTTTGTAGGGTTTGAAAAAGAATCCACACAGAAAATGGCCTAGATTTTACAGTCCTCTCATGAGAATGTTTTATATATAATGTATGTAACATCAAAGTTTGAAAAAAAAACCTTCCACACACGAACACAAATTTTACAGTCCTTTCATGAAGTTGTTTTGTATGTACTTTGTCTAGCATTAGAGTTTGAAAAAATATTGCTTTTAGTGTCTTCTCGTGATAATTTTGTGCAAAATTAGGTTAGGGTTTGAAAAACCATCAACAGACTGATATATTATATTTGAGGTTGTTCTATATGTAGCTTGTGTAAAATTAAGGTTTGAAAAAGCATCCACAAACAATGACATATATTTTTATGGTCCTTGCATTAGGTTGCTTTGTGTGGAGCGTGTAAGAATGTCGTTTTTTTTTTTTATCAATGCATTCCCTACCACAGCTATTATGAACTTTTGTCTGAATAAAAGATGAGATTATTTGGACTTTCGTTAGCTTTTTCTTTAACAAGAGATGAGTTTGTTCTGACTGAAGTCCTAGGGATTATTTATTTGCATGTGAAGGCTACTACGAATAACATTATAGATGTTTTATGGGTGTAATCTTATGTCTCAACATAAGTCATGTAGTTGACTCCTTGAATATTGTCATTAAACTAATATTTTTCCTTGGGTACAAGAAGGATAGGATAATGTGTCCTGAAATCCAAGACGGTACCAAGACTGCAGATCAAATCATAAAGAGTCAGGGAGGACATTCAATACATGAAATAAAGGGCCCTCATAGGAAAATTTGTGCGGATTTGGCCCACAGAAAAGACTCTAGTATGGTGGATTAACTCAACCTGGAAACCCTAAGGACACTTTGACCTCGAACTGGGAGCTAAAGGGTTCTTCACCATCATTTTCTTCAGTGAAGAGGACAGAACAAAAATATTCGAGAATGGTCCCTACTTCTACAATTCGGCAGGCCTCCTCTTGAGGCCCTGGAAAGAGAGATTCGACCCTAACAATGAAAATCTAACGATAGCTCCAGTATGGATAAGAATGTATTCCCTCCCAATGGAATATTGGAAGGAATAAATCTTGATGGACATAGGGAACACCCTGGGGAACTTCATCAAAGTTTTCGAGCAAACTAGACGGAGAAAATACATATCGTATGCCAGAATTTGCATTTACTTGGAAATCTCTAGAGATTTACCGAATGCAATAGAGTTAACATGGGAAGATGAGGAATGGTTTCAGGCCATAGACTACGAACAAATCCCACATTAGAGGAAATTTCAACTCAAAATGGGCCTTTTAACTTTTATTCAAATTCCATGTCATCATGTGTTAGCCAATGAAATTGCTTTAAATTTGAAATACCGTATAGGTCTTAAACACTTTTTTAATATAAATTTGGGGATAGTTATCATAAAAAAACTACTTTTTTGGTTTGTATTTTTGACATATCTCCCCGTGTTTTTACTCAAATTTTGATCGAGAGAGCTCGTTGGATGCGGAATTAAATTCCGCATCCAACGAGTACCCACTCGGCATACTTTTGGCGGACCCCGCTACCCCAAAAACAAGAAATACCTGAGAAAATGGAATGATGACATTGGATGCGGAATTAAATTCCGCATCCAACGAGTACCCTCTCGGCATACTTTTGGCGGACCCCGCTCCCCCAAAAACAAGAAATACCTGAGAAAATGGAATGATGACATTGGATGCGGAATTAAATTCCGCATCCAACGAGTACCCACTCGGCATACTTTTGGCGGACCCCGCTACCCCAAAAACAAGAAATACCTGAGAAAATGGAATGATGACATTGGATGCGGAATTAAATTCCGCATCCAACGAGCTCTCCAGATCGAAATTTGAGTAAAAACATGGGGAGATATGTCAAAAATACAAACAAAAGTAGTTTTTTTCTTTTCTTCCTCCAAAATTAATAAATATTATTTTATTAATTCATTTTAGGAGGCCCATTTTGAGTTGAAATTTCTCTAATGTTCCATTGTAGAAGATGCCATGAACATGGGCACCTGTTCAAAGACTGTCCCCAAAACAAAAGACGAGGAGGGAAGAAAGATCAATAACTCCAGGATGAGGAGGGGTTCACCAAGATTCAAAACAAAAAGAGGCAAGAGAGGAAGATCTTAGGGCCGGAAGTTCACAAAATATTACAGACCCAGAACCGATTCGAGACCCTTTAGGAATATCAGACAAAAGACACAGCCGATGCATAGATAGACTCAATGAAGGACAAAATCCAAGGAAAACAACAAGAGGAGAAGGACAATGATACCCAAGGAATAGGAAAGATCATAGCCCCAAAAGATAATCCTGGCACTAAGAAAACTAACCTGAATCCCCTTCCACAAAGCCGACCAGAAGAAATCCAGAAAGATTCAGAAACTGTGGAAGTTGTTTCTGAAGACATGGAAATAGGCGACCTAGACCTTGACAGAATGGAAGTGGCCTATTCAGATAAAGATCCAGCTCTAATCCCCCCTCAGCAAGTGTCTCTTCTGGAGAAAGCCATCATTCAAGCAAAAATCACAAGCTCCCTAGGAGTAGTGGCTAAATCTCTCAAAGTCACCGAAAGTAAGAAAAATACGAAGAAAGATAAAAGAGGTAGACCTAGCAATGTCCAGCGAATCAGAGCAATAGGTGAACAACTGGTGGCTTCAAGGAAATATTCAACAATAGATGTAGCCCTTTCTCCTTCCAATTAACTCCATTTTGATGCAGATTACAACTTGGAATATCAGAGGCTATAAAAGCACTCTTAAAAAGTGCCTTCTTAAAAGAAGGATTCACAAAGACAAATCAAGGATAATCTTCCTGCAGGAAACAAAATGCTCGTGAGAAGAACTTGCAAGTATAACTCAAAAAGTGTGGAAGGGTTGCGAGTCGGTTGCAGTCGACGCCAGAGGGGCGGTAGGTGGCCTGGGAATCCTATGGAACCCTAGTGTGGTTCTTTTATCGGGTTTCCTCGCCACCACATGTACTCTCTTAGTTGATTTCCACATTCTTGGGACTGGAATAAGGGGATTCATCTCCAATGTTTATGGTCCCTTGAGGGAGGAACAGAAAACTGCATTTCTGGAGTCGTTCATGGACCTAAAAACCCTAGTTAAGGACAAAGCTTGGATTATAGGAAGTGACTTTAACCTGATAAGAAGCCTCGACGAAAAAAAAGGAGGTATTCAGAACTTAAATGCCATGAGTACTCTCTTCAATAATACCATTAATGATTTGGACCTAATTGATGTCAGAACTTCCAATGGCATATTCACCTAGAACAACAAGCAGACAGGGGACAGAGGAATATCACGCAGACTTGACAGATTCCTGCTTTCAGAATCAGTCATGATGGACGACGACAACCTCAAAGCGGCAGTCCTACCAGCAGTAGGGTCAGACCATTGGCCCATAAGTCTGGAATGGGACAATGTCGGAGTCAACTCTCGCAGACCATTCAGATTTGAGAAATTTTGGCTCCTCCAACCAAAATTCCAAGAGAAAATCAAGGAATGGTGGGAGAGTTCACCTCCTATTAGGGGCACCCGGATGTATCAATTTCAAAATAAGTTTAAAATCCTTAAATGCCACATCAAGAAATGGAATAAGGAGTCCTTCGGCAACATATTCCATGAAAAACAGGCCTTAGAGATCAAGATCAAGCAACATCAATCATAAGTAATGATCAATGGTTACACTGAAGAACTGAGGCTTTAAGAAAAGGCCCTGTTGCAGGACTTCAATCAAAGAGAGAAACAAGAGGAAGTTTACTGGAACCAAAAGTCTAGAATTAAATGGCTCCAAGAAGGGGAACGAAATACTGGTTTTTTCCATAAAGCAGTCATTCAACACAGAGAGGGGGACATGATGGATAGACTGAAGAAGGAGGACAGAAGCATTGCCGAATCCTAAGAAGATATGGAGACCACCCTAAATTCTTATGTCTCCAAGCTCCTTCAGGAACCAAAGAGAGATAGGGAGGAAGCTCAAAGAGAGGTGTTAAGTCACATTCCCAAGATCATCACGGAGGACCATAACCAAATACTTGGAAAAGCCATCGAGATGGTAGAGGTTGAAAATGCTATTAAACAAATGGTTAAAGTTAAAGCACCGGACTCGGATGGTTTCACCACAAAATTTTTCCATGCTGGCTGGGACTAGATGAAAGAAGAAATATGGGCCTTAGTGGAGGACTCCAGGAAATCTAGGAGTGTTCTCAGAGCTCTCAACTCGACTTTCCTAGCTCTCATTCCAAAATAAAGTGGAACAGAGGACCCAAGCAAATTAAGACCGATCGCTCTGTGTAATGTGATCTACAATGAATACCCTGCAGCAAACAAGTAATCAAAATACACGATATAGCAGCAGAACTCAAAATCACTTTTATATTAATCGCAGGCCACTTCGAGGGGGCAACCTCCTTTGGGCAAGCTCAATACAAAATAACTTCACGGTGCATTCCTTGGCCTCAACACACACTTATATACTAAAAATAGGCGCCAATACTATGGGTCAAAACCATGGGCCAATATAAACTATGGATCAACAAATACTACAGGTGGCTTACAAAGCATATGTGCCCAACAACAATAACACAAAGTATGGATCAACAATTACTTTGGGACGACTTACAAAGCATATGCATCCAACAACAATATACTAACACGGTAAAGAGAAGGATTGACATGGGTTCCTAACATCCCCTCCCCCTTAGAAAAAGCTTTGTCCTCAAAGCTTTAGATGTGGAAATTGTCACTGAATCTGAAGGAGTGGTTCCCACATGGCATCCTCGGGCTGCATTCCGTGCCATTGAATTAATATCTCTGTGATAGAGCGAGATCGAAGCTGACGAGTGCGCTTATTGAGGACAGCCTTCGGCTCCAAAAATATGGATCCTTCATTATCCAGTTCTGGTAAAATATTTTGGTCTTTGATGTTGGCGCCAAGAACTTTCTTCAGACAAGAGACATGAAATACTGGATGAATGCGGGAAGAAGGCGAAAGTTCCAATTTATAAGCAACAGACCCAATCTTCTGAAGAATCCTATATGGCCCATAGAACTTTGGAGCGAGCTTATGACACCCTTTGAGTTTTAGTGAGGATTTCTTGTAAGGCTGGAGACGAAGAAAAACCATATCACCGACTTCAAAAGTGCGCTCAGAACGGTGCTGATCAGCTTGTTGCTTCATGCGATTTCTTTCCATGTGAATGTTTTCGCGCAAAATGCGAAGAACCTCATCGCGGTTTTGAAGGACCGCGTCAACTTCCTGAACTGGAGAACTGTTGGGGGTGTAAGGAAGAAGAACTGGCGATGCCTGACCATAAACTGCTTCATATGGAGTCATTTTAGAGGCAGTGTGGTAAGAGGTATTGTACCACCATTCAGCGAGAGGGATCCACTTTGCCCATTGATGTTGTTGCTCAGAGGAGAAGCAACGAAAATAAGTTTCCAAGCATTTATTGATAATTTCAGTCTGACCATCCGTTTGGGGGTGATAACCTGAACTCATCTTCAGTTTGGTGCCAGTGTGGTGAAAGAGTGCTGTCCAAAAATGACTGGTGAAAGTCGCATCACGATCCGAGACAATGGAAGAAGGCATTCCATGAAGATGAAAGATCTGGTCCAAGAAAATTTGAACAACGGAAGAGGCTGTATAAGGATGGCTGAGAACACAAAAATGACTATATTTGGAGAGGCGATCAACCACAACCAAAATCACAGTCTTCGCTGTAGATTTAGGGAGCCCTTCAATGAAATCCATAGAAATATCTGTCCATATCCGGGTAGGTATGGGAAAGGGCTCGAGCAATCCCGGAAGGGGTGTTGTTTCACCCTTATTGCGCTGGCAGGTATCACATTCAGCCACCATCTGTTGAATTGTCCTTTTCATGCCCTGCCAAAAGAAGTTGCACCGTTCCCGTTCATACGTTTTGAGAAAACCAGAGTGCCCAGCTGACGGAGAAGCATGGAGTTCATAGAAGATAGCTTGTTGAAGAGCTGTGTTCTGGTGAAGCACCAGACGACCCTTGTATCTCAGTGAAGCACCATCCCAAGAGTAATGTGGGACAGTAGAAGGGTTGTTGTCCAAGCGTTGGATGATGTGAGATAATGAAGAGTCATTGACATAACCCTGTTGAACCGATTGCAACCAATTGGGAACAGGCATAGAAATAGCGGAAAAAGAACCTTGGTCATCAAATGTGCGAGAAAGGGCATCCACCACAATATTGTCCTTACCCTTCTTATAAGTGATCTCATAGTCATAACCCATGAGTTTTCTAACCCATTTCTGTTGTGCTGGGGAGGATACACGCTGTTCTAGGAAATATTTCAGACTCTGGTGATCCGTCTTGATGTAGAAATGATTCCCTAAGAGGCAGGGTCGCCACTTTTGTACTGCATGCAAAATAGCCATCATTTCCTTCTCATATGTAGAGGCAGCTAAATTCTTACCGGAAAGGGCTTTGCTGGTGAACGCAATGGGGTGTTCATCTTGAAGGAGAACAGCACCAAGTCCATTGCCGCAAGCATCACTCTCAATAGTGAAGGGATTGGAAAAATCGGGCATAGCTAGAATAGGTGTAGTACACATAGCTTGTTTCATCTTGTCAAATGCACACTCAGTAACATGTGTCCATGTAAAAGCATCCTTTTTCAACAGAGTAGTTAATGGAGCTGTAATCTTCCCCTAATCCTTGACAAACTTGCGGTAGTAGCCAGTCAACCCCAAAAAACCACGAAGGCTCTTCAGTGTCTTAGGAGGCGGCTAATTGTTCATGGCAGCAATTTTGGCAGGATCCACGCAAACCCCTTGTGCTGAGATAATGTGCCCGAGATACTCAAATTCCTTTTGGCCAAAAACACATTTAGACTTTTTGGCATGGAGATGATGATCAGAGAAAAGTTGCATTACAAGAGCCAGATGCTGGAGATGTTCAGCCCATGTTTTACTGTAGATGAGGATATCATCAAAAAATACCAGAATGAATTTCCACAAATAGGGTCGGAATAGTTTATTCATCAAGGCCTGGAATGTGGAAGGAGCATTAGTGAGACCAAAGGGCATGACCAAAAACTCATAGTGGCCATCATGTGTGCGGAAAGTTGTTTTAGGGATATCATCCTCATGAACCTAAATTTGATGATACCCAGAGCGAAGATCCAACTTGGAGAAAAATTGAGCACCATGAAGCTCATCAAGAAGCTCATCAACAACAGGAATTGGAAACTTATCCTTGATGGTGAGGTGATTAAGTGCTCGGAAGTCAATGAAGAGGAGCCATGACCCATATTTTTTGTGGACAAGAAGAACTAGTGAAGAAAAGGAACTTGTGCTTGGGCGAATAATACCTTGCTTCAGTAAGTCCCTAACGAGGAGTTCAATCTCTGTTTTTTGGTGAAATGGGTAGCGATAGGGCCTGATGTTGGGAGGAATGCTGCCAGGAAGGAGCTGAATACGATGGTCCTCTGGTCGTGAAGGTGGAAGTCCCACTGGTTCAGCAAAAACACCTATATATCGATCCAGAATTTGTTGGAGATCCAAAGGAGTAGTGGGGGCCGCTGATGGTTGCATTTGAATGGAATGGAGCTAAGCGATGACACCATGGGAACTCTTCTTAAGGAGTTTTTCCATGAGATGTGAACTGATGATGCTGAGAGACCCTAGTTGTAATCCTTTCAATGTGTGTTTGTGTCCATTGGGGGAGAACTGCATCCAAAGTTCAGCAAAATCCCATAATATGGGGCCAAGTGTGCGCAGCCATTGAGCGCCCAAAACCACATCACATCCACCTAAGGTCAAGGAAAACATGTCAGAGCGGAGGTTATAATATCCCATAGAGATACGCACATTACGACATTTCCCTTTGCAAGGTAAGGTTCCCCCATTGGCAACCATGACTTCAAAGTTGGAGGAAGGATGGATAAAACAATCAGCTTGTTTGGTGATCCGAGGGTCAATGAAATTATGAGTGCTGCCAGAATCAATGAGTATTGTAAGAGGAAGCTTCTTGAAGTAACCGCGTACCTGCATTGTTTGGGGGGCAGTGACTCCAGCTAAAGCATGGAGGGATATCTCGGGCTGGTCGTCCTGAGATGGAGGGTCAGTAGGCGGTTCCTGAGTGTCAACCGGAGCATCCATTATATCGGAAGCTTCTTCACCAATTTCAGAGGTAGGTGGAGAATCCACATCCAAGAGATAGAGCTTTTGTTGAACACATCAATGTCCCCGACTGAATTTCTCATCACAATTATAACAAAGCCCTTTTTCTCTACGTGCCTGCATCTCTGTTTCAGACAAATGCTTGATTGGAGGTGAGCGAGGAGCTGGCGGAATGGGAGGTCGTTGAGAACCCATATTTCGGAAGGGAACAAAATAGGATTTGGAGCGTTGTTGGGCTGCCATCTTGTCTTCTGCCAATTTAGCCAACCCCAGGGCTTCCATCATTGTGTTGGGACTAAACATTTTGACCTCAGAGCGAATTGCATCCTTTAGACCACTGATAAAACAACTCCGGTAGAAGTCATCAGGTAATCTTTTAGTGTGATTAGCTAGTTTCTCAAATTTAGTTAGATACTCTTTCACAGTGCCAATTTGGCAAAGTTTAGTGAGAGCTCCTGTGAAGTCATCAAAAGCACTAGGACCAAATCGTTGCAAAAGGAGCTGGCAAAAA